>JARLTB010000442.1:1370000-1462500 GCA_030141615.1 Unio pictorum
ATATATATATATATTCATACTAGTATATATAGTAAAAATAGCATACATAGTACATATAGTATACATATTACAAACGGTATCACCGTTCCGGTAGCTTAGTGGTTAGAACTTCCGCTGCGAAGGTCGTGGGTTCGATCCCAGGCCGAGTCATACCAAAGACTTACAAAAATGGAAATAAGAGCTGCCTCGCTTGATGCTCAACATTAAGAGTTTAGTGTAAGGACTTGTTGGCCTAGTGTCAGGATAGTGAGACTGGGTGGGACATCATGCTACATTTCTGCGCCATGAATATCCTGTGCTACACATCGCTATAAACTGCCTCATTTCATATATGGTAGCAATAAGATTGAAAATGTGTTAAAGCTACGTTAAAGATCATAATCAAACAAACAAACAGGTATTATCTATATCACAAATATAATTTGTAGATTTGTAGTAAAAATAGAATATATAGTACAATTAGTATTTTTGTACAAATAGAATATATAGTGAAAGTATTTTATATATATATATATATATATATATATATATATATATATATATAGTACACAATAGAATATATAGTAAAAATAGTATATAAAGTATAATATAATGTGTTGCAAAAATATAACATATAGTACAAATTGTATATATAGTACAAATATAATATATTATACAAATGATATGTATAGTTGACGTTGAACACACAATTCACTTAGGATAGTTAGCTCTTATGATATAGATAACGCGAATGTCAGATTTAGTTCATATGGCACAATGTCTGATTGTGGTTGTGTCTCTGATCTGGAATTTTATGATCTCTTTAACAGTTCTACTGTCTCTCTGTCTTTTTCCTAGTCATCTCTATCTTTTACTTTCTTTATTGCAAAGCATATTATATTTGCATGTCTTAATGATGCATCCTTCAATATTATATCCGTATGTGTTAATTATGCATACTTCAATATTATATTTGTATGTTATAAGTATGTATGCTTCAATATTATATTTATATGATGTAAACATTTATGCTTCAATATTATATTTGTATGTGTTAATTATGTATGCTTCAATATTATATTTGTATGTTTTAATGATGTATGCTTCAATATTATATTTGTATCTTGTAAGTATGTATGCTTTAATATTATATTTGTATGTTTTAATGATGTATGCTGCAATATTATATTTGTTTGTTTTAAGTAAGTATGCTTTACTATTATATGTTTATGTTTTAAGTATTTAAGCTCAAAATTATATTTGTTTTTCAATGAGGTATGCTTGAATATTATATTTGTGGGGTTTAATTATGTATTATTCAATATTATATTTGTATGTGGTAATTATGTATGCGTCATATTCTAGTATGGTTAATTTCCAATTGATATTCTGTAACTAGAAACAATATACGAAAACCTGAATCGAAATAATTATCATGCGTTTCCTTCTTTTAAAGTTGCAGGAAGGGTTTCCACACCGTTTATCTCAGGTGCAATTAGTTAACGAAACTTCAATTGTTAAAGGAAGCTCTTATCTTGCTGATCTGTTTGACTGGGACTTTTCGGGTGTAGTCAAAACTCAGTATCCAGAATATGACCAACTTATACTCTTTACACGGTATGTGCTTTTACACTGGGGATATAATGATTACGCTCAAAATACAATTTAGTAGATTCAAACATGTTACAGAAGCTGTATATATGCATTTTAATATTTTCGTAAGAAAGCTTAATACATTGTGAAACAGCCCACATATTACCATTTTCCCTCATGCCGTTGAAAGTTCAGTTAGTTGTGATAAACTTTAAATAATCTCGTTATTACGACACAAACTATGTTCACTGCATGAAAATGCAATTTTAGAGGTGTGTGATATAGGTGAGATCAATTTGAAATACATTTTATCCAGTACTGAACCTTTTTCTGAATTACTTTTGATAAGGTATTTCATTTTGTACGCCAGGACATACATGGTCATCATGTATTTGTAGGTTTCATCGCATATCAGATAAATCATATATATATATATATATATATATATATATATATATATATATATATATATATATATATATATATATATATATATATATATATATATATATATATATTTCATCTCCTGTAACACTTATAATAATAAAAATAATAATAATAGTAATCATAATCATAATCATAATAATAATAATTAGGACATTGTATAGCCCTTAATCTTCAGAAGCTCTAAGCGCTTTACAACGTTTATAATGAAACGACTACACTACAGAAAAACAAATACCAAAAACGATGATATTGGAAAACATAAAACATATAGAAAAGTATAAGATACAAAACATTATTAGGTCTCTAAGTTTCTTCCTGCACTTAAAAGGGACGACTGTGTCTTTGTGTCTAATTTCAATAGGCAATTTGTTCCACATCGCCGGGGTCTGGAATGCAAACGAACGTTGTCAATATGACTTCGTATTCATAGTGGTAACACAGAGTATACCATTGTCACAAGAAGATCGTAAGTATCTTGCTGGTGTATACAAATGGGTGAGTCCGGCTAGATATGTTGGACTGGTGTCTTTCAGTTAAACAACAAATGTTGTGTTTTGTTCAGTATGAAATCGACAGTCAGTGTATCGTACAGAGCAGTGATGAGGTGTGCTCTCATCGAGGTATTCTAAAGAGGATCTGAGGAACTGTGTTTTGAACTTTTTGAAGATTTTGGAATAAATATTGTGACGAACCAGACAGAATCGACTTACAATAGTCCAGCAGTCTCGAAAGTGTTAATGAACAAACAAGTGTTTTAAGTTGCATAAACTGAAACATATTTGCGAATGGAGCTTATGCGTCTTTTTTTAAGATATGCAGCTTTCATATGTTCATGATATGTTGGTGCAATATGAGAGTACTGTCTAGAGCAACACCTAGGTTTTGTACTGAGTGTATGAATTTAATGTTAGTGTTGCTGATATTTATTGTCTGAGGTAAAGGAAGTGAATGAGAAAGTATTTGTGTTGTGACCTGAATTGCCTCAGTTTTATCATAATTCATCTGCAGTTTATAAATGTCATCCATTATGTCACATTCGAAATGCACCTCTCTCCTCCATGGATGGTAGCATCAATTTCAGCTGAGTGGCTAGACTTGTATATTTGGGTGTCATCAGCGTACATTTGGTGAGACACCGTGTGATGATCTATAATATTTGAGAGCTGCTGATTGTATATAATGATGTGAACAGGGCCGCGAACAGACCCCTGGGAACAACAAAAGATAAATCAACTTACCTGGGATGCATTCTATTTGTAGATACAATTTGTGTCCTGTTGACTATGTAGGACTTAAACCACTCTTAGGCTATATTCTAAATGTCGAATACATGCTGGAGACGGTGAAGTAATATAGCTTGGTCTTTTTTGTCAAATGCTGCAGACAAACCAACGAGTGTAGGGACAGTAATCGCTCCACTATTCAAAGCAAGGAGAATGTCATAAAATACTTGTAGAAGAGTAGTTTTAAGTACTGTGGCAATTCAAATGAGATACAAGTTGGGTTAGAATAACTCTATCTAAGATTTGTTTATATGAATGTCAAATTAGAAACTAGGTGGAAGTTCTTTAAATCGTTATGGTCAATTGTTTATTTCTTCATCAGAGGCTTTATGATGGCAGTTTTGAAACTTGATGCGAATTCACCCGATCAGAGAGATATATTGATAACATCAGTTAGTGCAGGCAATATTGGGTCAAAGCACTCAAGCAGGAGTGAGATCAGAATTGGATCAAGTTCACAAGACTTGGCGCAGTCTTCATTACCATTGTCCGTACTAATTCAATATATACAGGTTCGAATGCTCCTAATGGTTGTCGCTAAAATTATGTATCATAACGGTATGGTGACTGGTCAGTCGAAATTGTGTTGTCAAGCGAACCTCTAATGATTTTTAACTTTGTCACGGAATAAATTTTCAAATAGGTCTGAAAAGTCTACTGGAGAGAAGATATTTGGAAGTGGTGTACATTTGTTCATTTACATTATTAGTTATCTCGATAAGCTCTTTGTAGCTGTTACTCTCCGTGATGTTAGTACTGTAGTGGGATACGTATGCTAAATGGACTATGTTTGTGACGTTTTTCATAGCGGCTTCATAGATTTGTTTATGAATAGTGAGTCTGTTGGAATGCAAAAGCCTCTCTATTTCTGGGCGATGTCTTTTAGAAGTGCGAAGCTGGTCTCCAACACCGCTATACCATGGAAAACGCGTTTGTATTGATACTCTGCGTTTGGTGTCTGGGGCATGTTTTTCAAGCAATGAACGCAGGCAGTTGTCGAGTAAGCTGTTAGGTTTTCTTGGGTGTCATGCATGAATTTGGTTGTTTTTATCATATGGAGGTTTGTTTTAATAGCAAATAAATGACAGAGAGTTAAGGACTGATACGTCGAGATAGCATATAATGCAGAGGTGATCTGGTGCACGTTCGTGGGGTACAAGGGTAAAAGGGAACAATAAAAAAATTAAGGCAATTAAGAGCAATATTAAAGTTTTACAGGTTAGTACATTTTGGTTGACTCTGTACGCCCTTAGTAAAAGCACTTCATTCACATTTCTTTAGCAAGATGTATCCTAATAGAATGCTGTAAAAAAAACTAGAATCAGCCGATGAATGGGATGCAGATGCAATGCAATTTGTTTCGATACTAGACTATGAGTTACTATGTTGTGGGACCAGTTCATGTGTATAACCATGTCTGAAACAGATGTGTTCTTAATGAAACAAGTCTATTATAGAAGGTATTCATATAAACAGAAGACATTTTATCAGCGGACTATTACTGCGAATATTATTCTTTGGGGACAAATCCTAAACGTTTCCCATAAATAGCGATTCATATTTTCTCCCAACTTTTGTATCTTATGTTCAACACGAAATTAGAACGTACAGTGGAAAAGTGAACGTTACCTTCATTAGAATAAAATAACTTTTAAGTGGTTCAATCATCATCTCGTGCATATTTGTGAGGTCCATTCAAATTATGTGTGCATTTTTACACAGAATAATCCTTCGCTCGTTTGCCAGGATAGTATTCCTTGTTAAATATTGGCCGTTTAATGTTTATAATTTGTATTCTATTTCCCTGGGGTTATTGCTCGTTTATCAGTATAACTTATATATAATAATGTTAGTAATTGCATGCACCGAAACACATTCATTAGAAATCAATCATTAAATCGAGTCCATCGTAATTTTAACGTTACGTTTACTTCACCTTTTCAAAGTACAAAACGTAGAGAAAAAAATTAGCAGAATGGTAATCATTGTATTCGAAACCCTTTTATTATCCTATGTTTTTTCAATCAACAGAACTAGTCAAAGTCTACTATCCATCGTTAAGTGACCTGACTGACTGTTTTGATTTCATATCTGTATGAGCAAGCTCAAGTCATGAGCAAGATCACATGAATAAAGAAGAAACATAACATTAGTTAGTGAGTCACCACACCGAAATACTTTGATTTTTATTTTGAAATCATGTTTGACTGAAATTACGTTTAACGTCTTAGATGGACCAGATTGATTTAGAAAGAATAAATAAATAAATAATTTCAGATATGCACATTATAAGCTACCGAACGCAACCATTCTATCGTATTTTCTTCCCTATTAATTTAACTTTTGAGTCGATTGTCATATAGCATATTTTAGTCATTCAGTAAACCTTTGTACATATGCATGATGTTGCAAATATTACCCCTAAAATATATGTCTATAGAACTCATAATTAACACTTTGAAGTATAAACTTCAGGATCTTTAACAATCGCTACATAATACAAAATTATAAGGCTGTCTTGGCCATTTTAAGTTTTCAGCAATGTCATCAAAATCTGGAATGTGCTGATGTACTTCTTTTTGTTTCAATGCCAGTCTTTTATTAACATCTGCTTCTCTTCGTATTGCTGTCACTCTTTATAAAACTCTGCATTTATGTTATTCCCTTGGATAATGATTCTTCTCTCTGTCTCTCTTATTATGTGAATTGTCATATCCAGTTTCAAGACCTGACGTTTTCCTAAATCTTGTTCTATGTATTTATCTGTATTGTAATTCTTTTAATATTTCGATTCAAAGCAAACTGGAAACTTACTAATAAAACTCAAAACAGTAGACTCCAACAAGTTGTTTCAATAAATACGATCTGATAATCTCTTCCTTTCTTAAAGAAGGTTTATGCATCCGATATCATATTATATGAGAACCTCAGACAACACGTCCTTTATTCCAAGAGTACTATTCTTCGCTAATATTTGTTTGAAGCAAAGATAGCATTCATAACGCTTCCGTGTTTCGCGTAATATTTATGACATATGTGAAATTAAAACGGTTTACTTTAACATCGAATATAACGGAATAATGTCAATATAAATTTCGAATTTATTATATTATCTCATTTGTTTAAAGTGACATTCCACGCAAGGCCTCCCTGTTTCTAAGGCATTACATTCAGTTGCAAAAATAACAAAACCGAAACGTTTAGTAAAATCCAGAAAGTAAAACATTAAGAGGAACGTATTGGATTTTGAACTAAATCACAAATCATCCGAAATGTTCGACCACTAGTCCTATATTAAAATGACCGGGATGTGGATCAAAGGGTTTCTTACAGAAAATTCAAAGATTTTAAATAAGGATATACCTTAATCGTACATATTGGTAGACAATTCTAATAAACATAACAAAGGCCTTTAGGCATTTGTTACTCTATTGTCACTCACCGTGAAAATGCCAAGTAATCAAAATAATTTAAAAATGTGTTGAGGTTTGCGGTACGTTGTGCAAATACACATTAATATGTTTTATATTTAGACACACGATGTATCGTGATGACATGAGTAGTCTAACTGCCGGTAAGTTCTCTCTCTCTCTCTCTCTATCTCTCTCTCTCTCTCTCTCTCTCTCTCTCTCTCTCTCTCTCTTTCTCTCTCTCTCTCTCTCTCTCTCTCTCTCGTCATCTTTATGTTTCAATACGTCTCAGTGAAACGTATCATAGCAGTTAAATTATCATTTATGCACACCATGGACTGGTATATTGTCACTAACCATTAAACATGATGGTATACTCAAACTGTTTCCAAATGATTTGGTAGAAAATGTTTTCAAAACGTGTCATGTAAAGATTGTACTATCATTTTAGGCATACAAAGTCGAGCCGATAACGTATGCATCACGAAAACAATCTCAGAATAATGTTAGATGTTAAAGTCTCCAAGAATGTGTGCGTTTACGTAAATCGTTCATTGTTATGACATACCGTTTTAGTAATAGGTATTATCATTTGATTCTCAGTTTGGAAACATTAACCGGGATATTCGATTTATAGTTACATCAAAACCCTCGCGCATAAAATATTTGATTATTCCTGGCACTATATTCCTAACATCAGTCAAAGGCAATGGACTTTTCTCAGTGTTCATGTTATAATACGTTTAAAGTTTACAAACGTATTAAATGCCATAACGTGCCCTAACCATATTCAATTGATTCATTATTCTTCATCTCTGTTTGCTCAACAGTTTGCTTTCAGGTGTACGTAGAACCTAGGTGTTTATGTGAACTTAGTAATTAACCTTAATACTCAAAAACTTGTTGCTGATAGGAAATTCCTTCAGAATTTAACAGTAAAAGCTTTCATTTACTAAATGATGTACATGCGACAAGCTAAAACGTAAAATATAAACTAAACTTGGCAGCGTGACGAGCAACACAAATTGTATATTTTATCAGCTTAGATTCCCTAGTTTCGATAGTGTTTGTTCAATGGTTTCAAAAGCCGTTTTTAATCACTTGAAAAACACATGCACGCACATTTACGTACAGACATATACAATCTTTCCGTGTTAGCATGACAAGTATAAAGAAATTGAGATTAGCCACTATATTAATATTTGTATGATTCATAAATTACAATTTTAGATATATTATAACTTGATATATTATTAAAACATGTTCAATATTTAATAAAACTTCAAACTATATAGTAGAAAAATAAGACGGGCATAATACTTATAATCATATAAATGAAAAAGTATGTAATCAATAATTAATATATTATATTAAATTTAATTTACAAAAGATACTCTTTTTTACGGAATTAGTAACATATTTTTATTATTTTGGTTTACACTTTCACTAGGTAAGTCAGTCTACATATTATCATAATATAAAAACAATCTTAAATACTTTGTAAAAGGTGTAATACAAGAAATAAAAGTCGAAACATGGCGATGATAACACATTATATATTTAAATCATTAAAAAAAAAAAACGATTGAAGATTGTTAAACAGAGTTAAAGACTTTATAACCTTGGATCTACTGTATTACGAACTTTGAATCCATATAGGTTTCCTTTAGAAAACGTTCTGTCTCAGAAGCAGTTAAAACAATATCTTGAAGGCATGAATATTGCAAAGTATTAGAAATGTCATTAAACTCTCTCTCTCTCTCTCTCTCTCTCTCTCTCTCTCTCTCTCTCTCTCTCTCTCTCTCTCTCTCTCTCTCTCTCTCTCTCTCTCTCTCTCTCTCTCTCTCTCTCTCTCTCTCTCTCTCATTAGCTTTACAATTCACCAGTATATTTGATGTAATGGATATTAGATTTCATTTAAAAGTCTCAAGTAAATTAGATTACCATAAGTATGGATTCGTAAGTCAGTTGAACGGCATGTTTGATTAAAAATGTTTTCTTTAATTCTTTTAAGGTCTTTCCTACCCAGCACAGGTTTGTGTGCCTGGTTATAGAGTTATGCTTGTTCGTGTGTCTGATTATTTTAGGACGACATCCGTTGCAGCACACGAACTTGGTCACAGGCAAGTGCATTTTTAAATCATATCCGTCTACTTATTTCTGCTTTAGTTGATTCTATGTTAATATATGCACACATTTTTACTAAAAGTTCTAACTGTTTTCCCGTGTTCAACATATAAAGCAGTAGCTCATATGTCGGATTATACACTAAGGGTACGAAAGTGTAATATTTATAACATTTGTAAATCGAAATACACAGCAATTGTTTCCGATTTGCTATAATTTATTATCCAACCTGTTAACATCATTACATTTATAAATCCATTCTATTCACCACGCTAGAAGATAATATATACAACTATGAAATAAGTTGTGAACTAACCTTTACAAAATTATAATATAACGACATTTATTTACATCATTCTTTTGTCTTTTAATATTTCTTTTGTATAATTAGAGAAAATATATACTAATATTTCATTACTACCAATATAGGCAAAGAAAAACATGAAATAGTATATAATATAGCTTATTTTATTACATCATCAGCAAGGTGATTTATTTCCGGGACATTCATCTTATTAAATATTACACATTTTTCTAGATAATATTTAATCTTAAAATAAAGATAAAACCGACATATTAATATTGATAACACAATTCTGAAGCATGCTAATGAAACATATTTGAGAGCTCTACTCAGTTTGTAGAATGTGAGGATAAAGTATTTAAATATTGTTAGGTCATTGGAAGGGTGACAACTGTATATGACGTTTAAGGCAGTAATGATAAGAACAATTACTTATATTGAAAAGCGGTTGATTTAAAGAGATTATTTACCTCAGGAGTGCATCTTAATCAGTTATGGCATAAACCGCATATTATATATATATATATATATATATATATATATATATATATATATATATATATATATATATATATATATATATATATATATATATATATATATATAATTCTGTTACTAAGTGTTTGGTGGATTAAATGAACAACACAAACACAATATGTGAAAGATGATGTAAATTTATTAAATAAATTATGAATTAAAAATAATGATGTATCAACACAATAACTCATGCGTTCAACCCACAATCACACTTCACAACCATTCACAATTTGAAAATAAATTAAATATTAATGCAAAATAAACACAGATCCAAGGAACCTCCTGGACTACACAAATGTTTCAAATGAAATTGAACCTTTACACGAGTTATATTATCGCACAACAAATACAAACATCAAATTACCTTATCGCACGTATGAATTGCGACAACAAGTACAAACATCTACATGTATTAAATCAAGTTACTAACTGTTATTGAGATTCATGTAATGATTTGGAATCCTATAGATTCAACGTAACTACGTGTAAATATAACAATGTATTCCATTGTCACCACAACTGAAACACACACATGCGTCGTCACGACTCTGTACAACCGTACGATTCACCAACTGTTGAATCGCCGCACAGCTTCTCCGAATACCTAGGGTTGGCCCAATACTTTTATCGGCCGCTTGCCCTTCACGGATCCACTACAGTTATACGTACAGACAGTATACAGCATCTACTAGAACCACCAGTCCCAAACACTTAGATACTACCCCGGACGTTTACACCTCTAGACAGCTCCGACACTCGGACATTTAGACTTCTAGATATCCGGATATTTACACATCTCGACAGACGTAGACGGACAGACAATCTGACAGATAGTCAGATACCTCAATTTGATCGCACAATTAAACAGCATAATCACGGCACAATCACGGCACAATCAATCACATTCAGCCCTTTTACTGGAGCAATCAATCACATTTAGCTACAATTCAGTCACATTCAGCTACAATTCAGGTACAATAAAGAAACCAAACTAATAATAGTTTCTAAAACAATCTAAAACTTAGATTACGCTGCTGCATTTAAAGTCTAATAGTGACTAGTAATTCCAAATATTCAACGGTTTAAATCTGCATTGTAATCAAGGCAACATTACATGAAATGATAAACTGAATAAAATTCACAATAAAACGAAATATAAATTTAACACTCACCCCTTTGGCTGAAGAAAGAATGACGAGCTATCTCCCCTTTGACAAGATACTTTTGAATCGTAATCTTTTTAGAAATATTCTGCCTTATATGTCCTCAAATAGGTGAGCAGAATTCACGGCAAAATTCCCGTGCACCCCGTGATTATAATGTTCCTGACTTCAAGTGATTTGTAGTCAGGCACATGCAAATTGCTACACGTCGCTTACCTTGAAAAACACTTATTCACCCCATGTAACGCATGTTCGACGAAACAAAAAAAATGGTGAAATTAGTTTGTATTCAAGAAGACATAAATTCAACTTTCGACTAATTCTGTGACATATATATATAGATTTATAGATTTATATTTGGCATTTTAAGTTTTAAGTTTTTTAAGTTCTTTTTTTTGGATCTATAGGAATTATTTTGTTATTTATCTGGAAAAGAATTGTGCTCATATAATTTTATTATCAAGAACTGACTTTATCAAGTGCCATCGTCTTTCATATTGGATACTTCGCTGGGATTCGAACTTTGAATTATTTGGACATTTTATTACCAGGACTTGTGCAATTCCTCTAGTGAATACTATTTTGAATTATTTTGGATTAATTTTAGAATTAATTTTTAAAACCGTAAGTTTTTTTTCTTTTCTGAAATATATATATATATATATATATATATATATATATATATATATATATATATATATATATATATATATATATATATATATATATATATATATATCAGAGATAGATAGATAGATAGATAGATAGATAGATAGATAGATAGATAGATAGATAGATAGATAGATAGATAGATAGATAGATAGATAGATAGATAGATAGATGGATGGATGGATGGATGGATGAATGGATAGATGGATGGATGGACGGACGGACGGACGGACGGACGGACGGACAGACGGACAGACAGACAGACAGACAGATAGATAGATAGATAGATAGATAGATAGATAGATAGATAGATAGATAGATAGATAGATAGATAGATAGATAGATAGATAGATAGATAGATAGATAGATAGATAAATAGATAGATAGATAAATATATTGTTTTGGACATTTTATTACCAGGACTTTCGCAATTTCTCTAGTGGAGAATATTTTGAATTTTTCTGGATTAACTTTGGAATTGATTATTAAAACCGTATGTTTATTTTTCTTTTCTGAAAAATATTTGTACTCAATAAATTGTTTATTAAATTTTTACAAGCTTGTAATATTCACTCTTTCTATGTTACTGTTTATTCGAGCCTAAGCACGTAACATAGAAATTGGGAGTTCGTCCGGGATTGGAATTTGGCTACAATTGATTTCTAAAAAACTTTTGTTTAAATTTGAATACCCCTAGTTTTTGAAATTTTTAAAATTTTTTAGTGAGATTGACAGGCTGGTATTAAAATGATATCCAAAGTAGAAATATTTCTTTCTAATTCTGCTCAGGAGCATTTAGATCTTTTCAAAAGAGATGAGTTGATTCAACTTGCCAGAAAATATGAACTTTCTGAAGTAAAGGCTTTTTAAACTAAACAAGATATCAAAACATTTTGGTTCGATATTTGGTAGAAGAGAATGTTTTGGAAAAAAGTGCTTTGAAATCGGTCAGTAAGTCTGCATCATACATTGACATAAAAATTATGGAATTAGAATTAAAATTCAAGATGGAATTACAGTTGAAGAAGTTGGAATTTTAGGAAAGGGAGAGAGAGAGAGAGGAAAGAGGAGAAAGAAAGACAATATGACACAGAGTAGAGCGAAAGACAATTACGATATGAAAAAGAGCAGATGCACATTCGGGTACAAGAAAAACAAATTGATAAAAAGAGAGAGAAGGAAGAAAGGGAATATCAATGTAGAATGAAAGATTAGAGCTGGCAAATGAAAAACTCCTTCATACTTCAAATCCAAATTTAAGTTTTGATTTAGCAAGGAATATTAGATTAGTGCCCCCTTTCAGAGAAAAAGAAGTAGAGAAATACTTCATTCATTCTGAACATGTTGCAGAAAATTTAAAGTTTCCAAGGGAGCATTGTGTTCAGTTATTACAATGTGTGCTCACTAGTAAGGCTGATGAGATTTACACTTCACTGTCTGTTCACCAAAGTGGTGACTATGATGTTGTTAACGAATGCATTTTAAGGGGCTATGAGTTAGTCCCTGAAGCTTACTAGCAAAATTCCGAAATTACAGAAAAAAGCTGGACCAACTCATGTCGCATTTGCTAGAGAAAAAGAGCAGTCGTTTGATAGATGGTGCTTAGCCAAGAAAGTCGAACAAGATTATCAAAATCTCAAGCAAATGATATTAATTGAAGAGTTCAAAAACTGTGTCCATAGTGGCGTTAAAACTTATCTCGATGAGCATAGGATTGGAACCTTGGAGAATGCTGCTCGAGCTGCTGACGAATATTCTTTGACACATAAAGTTATTTTTGTTAACAAGACTTCTGCTCAACAGTCTTCTGGCAGAAACGTATTTCGGCCTAATACAAGCCCTACTAGCACAACGTTCCAAAATCAAACTTCAGAGAAGCTTGATTCTATATCTTTGTCTCTTCCGACTTGTACCTATTGCAAGAAAAATGGACACTTTATTTCTGATTGCTACAAATTGAAACATAAGCATAACAATCTTGACAGACTTGTTCCAAAATGCTATTATTTCTAAAGAGGTCAAGGTCACGGTCATGTATTGAAAACAATACATTTGTTGGGTCTAATAAACCCCAGTCTGATTTTATTACGGAGAATTATCAGCCATTCATATCGAAGGGTTCTATATCACTCTTGGATGATTCAGCCAATCCCACGTCTATTAAAATTTTAAGAAACAAAAGAAATTCTCAGAGTCTTTTATTGTCAGGTACTTTGCCTTTTTCTGAGAAGTCTTCTTCTAATGAAATTGTTCTTATTCATGGAGTAGAGTGCGACTTTGTTAATGTTCCTTTCCCTTGTGTAAATTTGTCATTGGACTTAGTATCAGGACCTGTAACAGTCGGAACAGTCTCGGTTTTTCCCGTTGAACGCATTCATTTATTTCTGGGCAACGACTTAGCTGTAGACAAGGTTATTGTTAATCCATTTGTAACTAGCAAGCCTGATTTGGATCAGAATGTTGATCCAATTGAAAAAAAATTCCCTGATATATTTCAAGCTTGTACAGTTACCAGAGCTATGGCATAAAAAGCTCTTGAGAATGATGTTGATGGAGGTAGTATTCCTTTAGCTGACACGTGCGTAGGTCAGGCTTTATATGAGGTCCCTTTTACTCCTTGTTTGGCTTAATCAGAAGGTATTGATCATATTGATCCTCTTTAAACAACTCATTCTCTTTATTCTAATCAGGGTGATAAACGACAGTCACTTGTCGTCGAACAGGAAAAAGATCCTGAGATCTCCTGTTTGTTTCAAATGGCCATAAGTGCGACTGAAGCCACTGAAGTTACTGACTGATATTTTGTTAAAAATGAAATGCTTATGAAACAATGAAGACTTCCCAAGGTACCTGCTGGTGATGAGTGGTCGGTAAACTATCAAATAGTAGTTCAAAAACCTTACATACAGGTAATATTTAATCTGGCCCATGAATCTCCTTTGGATGGTAACTGGAAATTCCAAACCTATTAAACAACATCCATGCAGGAAAAATATTCAAACAGGATTACTGAGAGAGAAAGATAGAGAGAGAGAGAGAGAGAGAGAGACAGAGAGACAGAGAGAGAGAGAGACAGAGAGAGAGACAGAGAGAGAGAGATTTCTTTGGAGGTCTGGATTATGAATTTGGGAAATTCTATCTTTTGAAACTGTATGTTGTTTTTTAAACTTAACTTCGTATAAGATTTAGTGCCTTAGTGTTTCAAGGTATAAATGTTTAGGAAGATAGTAAATATATATATATATATATATATATATATATATATATATATATATATATATATATATATATATATATATATATATATATATAGATGTGTGTGTGAGAGTGTTTGTGAGTTTGTGTATTTGTATTAAATCGAAAAGCGGCCATTTTCCATCCAAACAATTCAAGTTATGTGCATAAAGTTAAATGAAAAAATTATTCGTTGAAAGAGACATTTATTTGACTTATGCTTAATCATTTTATCGCTGCGGGACACAATTTTACCAGATATTGTGTATGATCCTTGTCCTGCTTCCTCTAGGAATTTAATTGACCTCTTCTCTAAAATATGTGACGAGCATTATTGAGAAATAAACATATTAAATAATGTATTTTTATCTCTCCGTTCTTGACATTATGTAAGGCATGAACGTTTCTATACATTTTGTTCAATCCAAGTTATATCTTGTGTATGGAGATTATATTTCTTTCTTGTATTTTCGGTTATAGTCTTGGAGCTGTACATGACGGAGAAAATACTGCAACAGCTTGTAAAGCAGAAGATGGCTTTATTATGGCTCCCTTTTTAGCAGACTTCGATCCCGACAAGGCATATTCCGAGAACCCCTGGTTATTTTCCAAGTGTTCCGTAGAAGCGTTTAAGAGGACGCTAGTTTCCAAGTAAGCGTCATCTGCATAGATAAATATAGGATAATACATATCTCTCTCTCTCTCTCTCTCTCTCTCTCTCTCTCTCTCTCTCTCTCTCTCTCTCTCTCTCTATATATATATATATATATATATATATATAATATAATATAATATAATATAATATAATATAATATAATATAATATAATATAATATAATATAATATAATATAATATAATATAATATAATATAATATAATATAATATAATATAATATAATATAATATAATATAATATAATATATGTTGTGTGTGTGTGTGTGTGTGTGTGTGTGTGTGTGTGTGATTGTCACGATAACCAATCCGTATCGCATTTCAGACCTGATTTAACCAAGGACTATGTCTACAACCCGGTTGAATTGGCCGCATGGACGAAGTTTATGGCGAAACTTCCTGGGCAGAAATACTCCCCCAGTATGCAGTGTCAGCTCATTGTGGGACCAGGATCTACTCTATGGGGTATGTAAACATTCTAGGTGTCAGTTTGCGGAGGACGTGTGCAGTATACAAATGCATATATATGAGCACCAAATAGTCCTTACAATAAAAAGGATGAAAGATAAAGTTAACATACAGTCAAAAATATTTGTCCTAATGGAACATGGGCTGGTTCGTGCAGTTTTGTCGATTTGTGCTGTTTACCCGTATACCTGGGTTCGATTCACCGTTGAGAATGAAGACAAATATATAAACTGTATTATAGTATTTGTATTAAATATTAATTCTGCCTAGTATCATGTTCCGTTATTTAAAGATTATTTTCTATTCTGTGTTTTATTCATGTTCTGTTACTTTAAGATTATTGTTCATCCTGCGTTTTGCTCATGTTCCGTTACTTTAAACTTATTTTCTATTCTGTGCTTTACTCATGCTCCGTTACTTTAAACTTATTTTCTATTCTGTGCTTTACTCATGCTCCGTTACTTTAAACTTATTTTCTATTCTGTGCTTTACTCATGTTCCGTTACTTTAAACTTATTTTCTATTCTGTGCTTTACTCATGTTCCGTTACTTTAAACTTATTTTCTATTCTGTGCTTTACTCATGCTCCGTTACTTTAAGATTATGTTCCATATGTGTGTTGTTGAAGTTCTGTTACTTTAAGATTATTTTCCTTCCTGCGCTTTGCTCATGTTCCGGTACATTAAGATTTTTTTCCTTCCTGCGTTTTACTCATATTTTGTTACCTTAAGACAATCTTCCATCCTGTGTTTTACTCATCTTCCGTTACTTGTGTACACTACACACAGACACGCTATATACGTAATCTCTCAAATATTGTCCAAAAGAACCGCTCATTTACAACAAATTCTTTTACTTTGCTTTTTAACTTTCATCCGAAAGTAATGGCAAGCTAATAAGTGACATATACAGTTATTAAATTGGACCACATTTTTAAAAGACATCAGTTCGGTTATATACTTGAGCTACATATTTATTCCAGCCTCTTTTACGATAAAACGAAATGTTTATAGGAAGCAATATTTGGGATTTTTTGTGCACAAATTGTTGCACAAATTGTTGTATATTCAACCTATTTTAGAAGCCATATTTGAAAGTTGACACAATAAGAAACGCTCACCGTAGTTTTAATACCGGGACGATTCGAGTTCATGTTGAGTGGCCAAATTATGTAAGTGTTACATACATTGCCGAGTGACATTTTAACGTATTTTTACGTATAATTCGCTCTTACAATCTCTTTTCTACAATATTTACTTTAGATTACTCCTGGCTGTGGGATAACACATTTTCCAGGGATCCGATATATTGCAAAACTGTCTATCTCAACAATCACTTCAATGGTTACATTTGTCACCTTATCTGCAAACCTTTCCCTGACATTGTTTATTTTATTGTTATGTGAAGCTGGAACGTTTGATTATTTTGTTATGGTTTGCAATATTCATGGCTTCCTTAGTGCGACCTTCATCTTGTTCACGTTCTACATTTAACTTTTAACTGTCTTTTTCCAGGCCTACTAATTATTGTTTTAACCAGTGCAAATTTAGATCACAGATAGTGAATTGTTTCTCCTCTTTCTTAGTTTCATTCACAAGTTTGAATGTACGCTTCTTAAATGCAGTCGAAGTTAAGTTCATTGGACCGTTAGGACACGATCTTGGAACCTTAAGCCTTCTCTGGTCATTATTAGAATTAATGTCAGTACCCTTTTTGAAAAGGTCCTTCTGGAGTCCGGAAACACTATCGAAATCTACACTAACCATGTTCTCAGATTGCGAGCTAGTAACTGACTTAGAAAATGGTTAGAAATGATGTCATATGTTTGTTTTGAAATCGATGAATTTATTAAATTAATTACACCCCAAGCAACTGCCCTTATAAACGATGCCCTTCTATAAGCAGAACAATATTGTTTAGAGGAAACATAAATTGCTTTAGGAGTGACGGTATAAAATGGTTTAGTATACCATATTTAAATTCTCAAAAATAATAAAAGCTGTAATCTTTATAATTTGCTCCTTTATTAGCTCTTGTAGCTTCCCGTCCAAGACATGTTTTCACAAGAGCCTGTACACCTTGTGTCAAATCAAGAAAACGTTTTTGGTATAAATGAAAATTAAAAGAGTCTTAATAAAGAAAACGTTATTTAATATAAACACCAACAATCGTTATGATATATATTTCATCATGTATCCTATTTGATATTTTACACCACATTTCAATTTCCATCTCTAGCTTAGTGATATGGACAAAAATGAATATTTTACAATTGATTACAATTCTGCAACTGTTCTAATAAGATATAATATGCTTCATAAATGAAAATAATAACACCAAATATATCTTATTTAGTGTTAATAAATGACCACAACAATTTATGTAGATACTTACATTCTTTGCATTGTTGATGCGATTCACCATGCAAAGACAATTGAAAATGGTTAAGGACATCATTGAATATCATTTAACACAATTCTCCATCCAATAGGGTCTGAACAAAATAACTTTAATATTGGTGTGCATTAATGTTATTTGAATCTTTAAAATGAATCCATGTATTTGATAATACAGGTGATGCCTATTTTTGTTCGTGTTCCAAGTTAGACTAAAGAAAGGCATATATGTTGTTTAAGTTTCATTGTTCAACAAATTATGTTAAGTAACTGTTCCATTTGTATTTATTACTGTTCCCTAAGAGAATATATAGTTAGGTTTAGTCTCGTTTTTAATGTACACATGACACTTTCTACTCTATTGTTCATATTCGTGATTCAGAACCTTAATAAAATTATGTATGTTTTAAAAAATGTTTCTTCTTTTCAGCATAGTTGCATATCGTCAAAATTAGATTTACTGAATTATAATATTTACTTATTGCATTTTTACTTTTACGTCTTGAGACAGATTTATACTTGCAACGTTTAGTTAGACACGTGCATGATAGACACGTGCATGTTAGACACGTACATGTTGTTGCTTGTTGACAACTATTCCTCCTTACGAAAATTACTTTTATGATAGCGTTCCTTCTCTTTTGCATCAATTATGTATGTCGGGCTGTAAATTGTTATTAACTTATGCACCATATGGAAATACGGAATTGTTAAACAGAGAAGACCATGCTTGTAGCATAGTTACTCGGCATATTTCTTATAAGAATTTCATCACATGAAGAATGGTATGGTTTGATCAGGTAACCCCATACAAATCGATATACATATGTTTCATTGTTTCTGTTTTCCATGAAGACACTGCTTTTTAGGATATGTCAATTCATGATTTGCTCGAATCCAAAGACCCACAAAGGCCTGGATGCGTATTTCAGTGCAGCTCCTGGAACCACGTGTGGAATGAATAAGGTAATCTCTCTTTCTATAAACATATATATATATATATATATATATATATATATATATATATCACTATATGTTTGTCTTCCTCTCGCGGCTACAAATTATTAAGAACATCAAGGTTAGATTTCTAGGTTGAACAACTAATAACTCAGATGACAGTTCGTTCAAATATGTATTACGAATGCATCATAATGTATATTAATTAAATTATATTTGGTTTTATAAGAAACCGTTATAACGAAACGCTTTATAACTTTTGAATTATGCAAAAAATATTTTTCTCTTTTTGTGCAGTGGTGTCAACAGGGACAGTGTGTGAAGATTGATCATACATAAGTGAGTACATCATTTCAGTTTATGTCGAAAGTTTTAATAATTTTCATGCCAGATTCGTCATTAGAAGGATGCATCATAAAATACAGTGCAAATGAAGAGCCAGACTGTTCACTTTGCAATGGTACTCCAGTTGCCTCTGTGTCATCTGCATCCATTGATGGGAAAATAAATAAACACAATGCAAAATGTGCACTTCAGATTTATCTGCTTATAATGTTTTAATTAGTTTATTGCGATGCATTAAACGTTTTTGTTCATTTGTTTATAATCACGCAATGATGATGGTATTGACGAGGGCAAAGAAAATTATTGTGACGATGACGTTGATAAATAAGATATGTACATGACTTTAATATTTAGTTCAAGCAGCACTATTGCAATTTATTCGATTCGAAAATTAATTAAATCAGTCCCTTGTATTTTCCAGGTCCATATTGCAGTCTTCAAATTATAGAAAAGCTCGAAACTGGAATAAGCTTCGGGGTTCAGAGTTGAATGACAGAATACTCAAACTTGTTTATCATTTACTCATCTATTCTGGATAAACGTAGATAATTACAATATGTTGGCTATGTTCAGAGCAGACGATTGACTTTAGCAGCTGGACAATGAGTGAAATTACGTTTCAATCAAGTCTGATTACTTGTCTAATATGTAGCTTTAATGTCATGACAAATTCTTCCTACGAAAATAAAACTAAAATCACCTCACTTTTATGCTGGTGTCCTGCTGAATTTATCTGAGCAGATTGATGCTGTGGTAATGGCTATTTACTGTGTTGTATTAAAATACATAGCCGTTGCACCATTACAGTTGTGTTTCTTATTTATTTAGTGTAATTGTGTAAGAATAGGTATAAATACAGCAGATATGCCATTTATTTCAAATCCGAAAGGAGTGTAGTGTCATTATTAACTTCATTTCTAAAACGTAAAATTCTCCGCTATCAACATTGCAATACTAATCGAATATATGACCCTTAAATCCGACCAAAGTTAAAAGCAAGAAGCAATGAAATTATCATTGTTGCTAAAATGTTTTAGTTGGTATGTTTGCTTGCTATTTGTAAATATAAATTCTTCTGAATTTATATTGGTTTGAATAATGCAAAAAGTAGCTCACCACCTAAAAGGTCGTTCTTCAGCGACAGAAGTAAGTAAATGAAGTGCTTTGTGTCAAGATGAGAACAAAATTTGGTTGACTAATCGGACAACCATGCTAGGATGCGAATCGTCGATCGAAAGAATTATTCTACCCCGTCGGATTCAATCGATATAGTAAACCTTCTGTTTCAATGTTAGTGACAAAGTTTGTGGAGGGTACTATAAGGAATTACATTTTGACAACTGGCAAAGAGAGCTTTAATATTTTGTATATGTGGAAGCTGGCAATTAATATTGTGTATTGTTGCGTTCCGATAAATACAAAACACTCTATAATACATATCAACAAGAAAAAACACTAGATAAATCCGGCAATGAAGAAAACAAACATGTACAGTTGTCATTATGTTCAATTCATCATATTCCTTAGATGGGATTGAAATATTTTACAAATGTAGCAGGTCAATGTCTGACAGAAAAAAGACCAATGCGTTAACAATTTTGGAAGACAAATGTATGCTCAAAACTATTTTGTATCAAAAACACGGTCATTCTTTAATTGTTATAAATTAGGCAATGTTATATATTTTCGCTAAAGATATACTCACATTTGACTTCCAAAGGCGAAAGCTTTTAACTCTGACCAGTGAGTTATGAATAAGAAATACTGTGTCTTTTTCTGTTGAACAAAATGCACACATAAGACTCATAGACAATAATGACCAGTACATATTACTGAAAAAGTATATTTTGTCAGTTGATGAGACGTGAATTACCTTTACACGGCGTAAAGCATTTCCGTGCCATAATAAATAATTAAGAAACAATTATCGTTACGAGATTTTACATACTTAATATACAGTGTGAGAACAAAAATTAAATAAATGTAATATATATATTTACCAATGGCTGTGGGCATAGTGTCAGGATACTGTTATCGGGTGTGACGTCATATTCGATGTGTGCAGCATCATGTTCAGGTGATAGATATTACAATAAACTGCCAAACTGCAAAAATTGTTACTATACGATTGAACAATCGTTAAAGCTATATTAAAAATCAAATTACAGAGGAAACTATAGTCACGTTAATGTGATCGTGACTTTAGGTAAAATATTACAATCAAAGCTTGCACGTAATTGCGCAACAAAAAGAACAGTAAATAGACATAAAATTTATAGTGGTGTTCTAAAATAAATCATCATTAACTTAAAATCAGCTCAAAACATTTTTATAAAAGCTTTATAATCAAATTCAAGATGTCGATTGCATCTTTCTCCGAATTTTAAAAAAGATTAAATAAACACAGGTGGTATATTTTCACTTCTTGCAGCAATACCTGCAATGAAATCCGCTGCTGCTCACGTTACGGCAAATTCAACTGCACCTCGTGATTTTGGGCTTGATGGTTGAAAGTTAGCGGTAAAAGGAATGGGGAAAGTAATACCAAAAGAGGCAAAATAAAAAGATTACCAGAGATTAATACTCGAAAAAGGTAAGAGACTTACCGGGGCACTTTAGATGTAATACGTCTTCCAAAGATATCTAGTCTTGACTTAATTAATGCTGCTGAAAACTAAATATTACAAATTTAAAAAGAGTATTTATGCGTGATGAATTTTCTAACCAGGACAATAAAGTTGAACTTGATATCATTAATCTCGATAACAGTTCTAGCCCACTTTCTCATTTGGTTAAATACGCAAATGATCGACGCGGATTTGTTTATTTCGATTCTTACCGATTTCTTCCACCGAAAGAACCTATTTTATATAAACAAATCCATTCCGTGTTGTATTTCAACATTAGCAACGCAACAATTAACCGATCCGCCAATGTGTAGCCATGAAGTAAATCGCGCATTAGACGCGATTTCGAAATCTCCTTCTCCAGAAAATACTTTACTCGTACAAAATCCACATTATGCAGCAGTTACTTTCTGATGATACAAATGGGATATTTATTTGTACCTACTCTTGTATGTGCCGTTATTTCTTCCAACGATATATACATTTTGGTTTTCGAAGTCTATAGAAATATTAGGCTACGTTTGTCAAGTACATGCACATCCTTATGTTCCGTTAAGGATAATTGGTGTAAAACATTAACATTCTCTGCTAAATTTATTTAAATATTTAAATAGAAAGCGCACTAGAAATCTTATGATTAAATAGTCCAACCTCCATTTCAGGTAATCTTTCAGTGAACATACAGTTTTTCACTTATTATTTTAAGTTTCGTTTGTACACATGTTACTTCCATATCGCACGAGTTATAAACTGGAATAAGTGTCCAGTCAGTGACGTTTTGTGTTAGTAGAGACACAGTAGACAGTACTCGCTATGACGGTTGACCAATAGTGCATAGTACACCTAGTTCCATTTGGAAGTCAGTTATTATGTATCAGTTTGTCGAGTACATATATTTATCAACGCTTGTGTTGGCAGATTGAACAAGCTGTATAGATCTCGTGCACATCAGTAACGGTTTAATAGGAACTGGAGGACATCCATTTCGTTCGGACTTTTATCCGGGCGCCTTAAACTCTTTATGACACTGGAATTTGCACAGGAGTGATCAAGTGAGGTTTAGGGTGATTCTGCACAACTTCCTATTGTAAAGTAACTCACATTCATTGTTTGACAGTATCTCTCCGCCATTGTTATGGACACATCTGTGGTCAAACACGTAACACAAACATAATGGTGACGCAACTAACTATCTGTAACATAATTGTAACCGAGTTGATATTGGAATAAATGAATAATTCAAACACAATGCGTGAAAGATAAAAATGTGTTAACTTAATAAGTAAATAAAAAAGTATGATGTAAAAATACAATGATTCTCATACACGCTCAATATACACTTGATTCATTCACTCTTTACTATCAGACATTGATAATAAATGAGTAATATATATCTCTCTGATATACAGCTTAAAGAAACAACAATTTTATAAAAGTACACACTATAATAATCATATAGTTTCATGTATACACAAGGCTTGGGATTCAAACAATCTCAAGGTTTCAAATACGTTAAAAATGTTCTGCACTGTCAGTGAGATTCAGAAATCTCCTAGAATTTATCTAAGATTCAAAACAATCTTATGTAAATACAAATATACCGATTTAAACAACAATTGGAATAAACATATGCTTCTGACCCTTGCACAGTCGCACGATTCATCCACCAATAAACCGCACAGTTTCAACACGTTCCGCGGTTTGACCTACTCTTTTGTATCGGCCGCACACCCCTTCATCGCTCCACTGCATGTACAGTCAGTCATACATATACACGTACATACAGCATACATCACTCTGGTTTTATGAACGTCTACAGTCGCGGCTTCACCACATGTACAGACGTACAGACATACGTACATACATATTGACAACCTCGCAACCCTGTAACTTTGTAACCCCGTAACGTCGTGACCACCTCGTAATCTTGTACTCACCTCGTAACGTCGTAACCTTGTAATCTCGTAAGTAAGCTACAATAAACCAAGCTGGTAATAATAATGATTTCTGGAAACTACAAATAGATTAAAGGCTTAAAAACAATTTTAAATTCACAATTCACACAACGTATTAAATATGCGTTGTAATAAATGAATTATTACACAATATTACAATAGAAACACAATTACCTTCACATATAAAATAAAATAAATTTAACATTCACCCTTATGGCTTTTAGAAATGCAGCCTGAAACTTCACTAGATCCAATGATCACTGCCCCGATTAAACCTTAATCTTGTGTAATTCAAACGACAGTGAGTAATATTCACGGTAAAATATGTTTCGTTCGGTCGCTCGTCTAGAAAAGAAACACCTATTCATCCCAGACAGCGCCTAGCGCACGCACAACACAAACAATAAAATATGTCTCAGGCAAAATAAAAGTTTTCTTTCTCTCTTTCTTTCTAATTCTGTGACACTATCATACATGGATCTTAGACACACTAAACGAGAGTACATCATGAAATTGACCAGGGAATATAATAGCTGCTGCTGCTAAGGAACATGGACATATTATAAAACCAATTGCATAATTTGTTAGGATAATAGGTACTAAAATGATAATAAGATGTCAAAGAGAAACTACAAAAATGCGATTTTAGTATTTTGTTAACGGGGCATAACAAACATAGTAACCATGATATTATTGGTAAACATTTCGTTCTAACCTAAAAATGCAAAACCCCATATGGTATTACGCGATCTATAATACTATGTCCTCAACGGTTTCTAAACTCCTCGTCGTGTAGTATGATTCGTTTGTTTAATTACTATTTTTAAAGTATCTTTAAAACTGTTTCAGTCATATCGCTATGATATCTTCAGTGAGGTAGTTTATAGTGATGTTTAGCACTGGGGCATCATGCCGCAGACATGTAGCATAATGTGAAATCCAAACACATTATCCTGACACCAGGCCGACCAGTCCTCACACTAGCCTCTTAATGCTGAGCGCCATGCGGGTCAGCTTTTAGTACCAATTTTCTAAGTGTTCTAAATAGCATTATTAAAAACAAATTTCACTCTTATATCGACTTGGAAAAACTTCTGTCTGAATGTGGGATGCTTTAACTGACGAGAATGACAATATCCTTATTTAATATTCTTGCCACTTATTCATTTATAATTTTCAGTTATTAATTGCATAACTAAAGAGGGCTTCATTAAGCAAATATATATTTTGTGCTAAAGAACGTTTTTATGTCTTGAAATATGTATTTATGGATTACGCGCACACATCATGTTTGGAAAAACAAACCATTATTAAGTATGTTATGGATCAAATAAACAGCATTGGTCAAAGTTATAGAAATTATGTTCTTCATTTTAAGTTTAATAAACAAACAACATACGTCATCAGCTATTGGTATCTTTTTTGCAGCAAATAATATTTGTTATGTAACGGTGAGATTAACAGACTGGTACATAAGATAACCTGTAGCAGAATAATTTGAAGTCCAATGCCACATGCCGTTGTTTTGTGTATTCAGAGGTTCTTAAATTCAGAAGTCCTGAGGAAAAATCTATACGGTGTATATTTATACAGATAAGTCTTTGTTTCCATTTAATTTATTATAAGTGTTGGAATAAATCAAACAAATGACTTGGCACGATTACAAAATGAAATCGCGGTCATATCCCATATTTTATTGATAAATATACAGAAGCTTCAGGCATACGTAACATGCATTTAATAGAGACGAGATGTGTGATGGTAATATATTTTTAACGTAGCCTGAACAATGTTTCAGTCATTTCGAAATGTCTGCACTAACTTCTCAATTTTGAGGGACATGAGAGCAGCTGTGAGCACACTTTTGTATAACGCTTTTGTATTACTCAGTTCGAACCCGTATCCTGACACATCCAATACGGACGCTCAAACCAATCTGCCCGTTGAAGCGATCATGTGCCGAGATAATATTGAATTACAATTTGGTCACATTAATGATTTTTATGATAAGATAAAAGGTAGGTTGAGAACATGCGGAAATACATTTTATTTAATATGCTTAACTGTAATATTTTGTTTTTCATACCCACCATTCCAAATACACGTTTGATATAAAGTAAAATTCCAGACTTGGCAGAAAATGTATGAAAACGTACTCGGTCTTTGACGTAATATTTCCGTATTATATATGTACAAAGAATACCTCATTTGTTGTCATTGGTAATCTTTTAGGATCAATCATCATGTCTGTAATATTTTTCTCCAAATAATTGCTAACATAATTAAAGCTTTCCGCCCTAATGATGCAAGAAGAAAACATCATTCGTCGTTGTTGAACATGTTTCGTTTCGATGCATAGTAATAATAGTACGCCGATATTAATTTAAAAGTGCATGCACTACAAATTTTGTGTGACATGATCAACAAGTACACGTTACCACACAAATGCTTGAAACACTTAAAATAATAACATACGTACATTAACAGACAAAACTAATGATAATGTTTACATCATTCATACATTATGTCACGTCGCTCCTTGTAAAAGGTCCGTCTTATCACCAGTTTTTTCTTCGCTTAAGGGTACACCAACATTTTCTAAGGAAATGATTTTATTCTAAGGGTGCAATTAATGAACAGAAGCATCATATGAAGGTAGCATTATTTAATGACAGGAGAGATGAGCCAAGCAACTCAAGTGACCCACATGAAATGTTTGTGAAATTGTAGCATGGCTAGCATTACCAAGTGTAACAGAATTGTTACCGAGAGGATGTTGGATTAAATGAACAACACAAACACAATATGTGAAAGAAAATATAAATTTATGAAATAAATTATTAATGAAAAATAATGATGTATCAACACAATAACTCATGCGTTCAACCCACATTTACACTCACAACCATTCACAATACATGAATAAATGAAATATTAATACAAAATAAAACACAGATACAAAGGAATCTCTTGGACTATACACAGATCCAAGGAACCTTTACAAAAGTTATATTAACGCAAGTATAAATTACGATAATAAACACAAGCATCAAACTATACTATCGCACGTATGGATTGCGACAACTAGCACGAACATATACATGTATTTAATCAAGTTGCTAACTTTTATTGAGATTCATGCAATCCCTTGAAATACTATTGTGATTTGAAGTAACTATGTAAATACAACAATGTATTCAATTGTGCTACAGTTGCAACACACACATGTGTCTCGACCCTGTATAACCGTACGATTCACCAACAGTTGAATCGCCGCCCAGTTTCTCCGAAAACCTAGGGTTGACTCAATACTTTTATCGGTCACTTACCCTTCACGGATCCACCACATTTATACGTACAGACAGTATACAACATCTACTAGAACTAACGTTCCTCAATACCCTAGATGCCACCCCGGATGTTTACAACTCTAGACAGCTCCGACACTCGGACTTCTAGATTTCCGGATATTTACACGTCACGACAGATGTAGACGGACAGACAATCCGACAAACAGAGATTCTCCGCTACAATATCAGCTACAATTTCAGCTACGATCTCAAAGACGTTATCAGAGATGTTATCAGAGATGTTCCGCAACAAATCATCTACAATTTCAGCTACCATATCAGTGATGTTATCAGAGATGTTCCGCAACAAATCATCTACAATTTCAGCTACGATCTCAGAGACGTTATCAGAGATGTTCCGCAACAAATCATCTACAATTTCATCTACGATCTCAAAGACGTTATCAGCTACAATAAAGAAACCAGACTAATAATAGTTGTCTCAAAAAAAAATCTAAACCTTAGATTACTCTATTGCATTTAAAGTCTAATAGTGACTAGTAATTCCAAATATTCCACGTTTAAAATCTGCATTATAATAAAGGCATCATTATATGAAATGATAAACTGAATAAAATTCACAATAAAACGAAATATAAATTTAACACTCACCCCTTTGGCTGGAGATTGAATGACGAGCTATCTTTCCTGTGATAAGATACTTTTGGTCCCGTAATATTTATCAGTAATATTCTGCCTTATTTACCCTCAAATAGGTGAGCAGAATTCACGGCAAAATTACCGTGCAGCCCGTGAATCTAATGTTCCGGACTTCATGTAATTCGAAGTCAGGCACATGCAAATCGTTACACGCCGCTTACCTTGGAGAAAACCACTTATTCACCCCAGGTAACGCATGTACGACGAAACAAAAAAAATGGTGAAATTAGTTTGTAATTCAAGAAGAAAATAAATTAAATTTTCGCCTAATTCTGTGACACCAAGGCTATATATTACAATATAATGTGTAATGAGTATAAGCTGCATCTGTTAGTTGAACACAGCTTTGTTAATTAAAGGCATATAACCTAAGATTTTCGACTTTTTTGTTCTTGCAAATGCATAATATTATGAAAAGTATAGTAGAAATAATGAATATTTACAGGTCATTCAGTTTCAAAAAGTGTACATCTGTAAGTTTAATCAATGAAAATATAACGATTTTCTGTACGGATTGCTAATTAATTATGCAGAAACGGAATTTACCGATATTCTCCGTAGTCGCAGTGTCACGTGAAGTCGAGGTAAGCATATGTTTCGCTTTTGAGTAATTATTGGTCTATTCTTCGTCTGTCCTTCTCCTTAGTTCTTTATAGTCACCCACAATATATGTATTGCTTATAGATTTCTCATTATATATGATAAATTACAAGAAGTAGACATAAAAGTCAATACGATGGAAAATCCTGACAATAAGAGGTCCCTTTATGGGGCGATTCTTGAAAGTGTTTACTTGTCGTGTTTGTGAGATTGTGTTACGTTGTAAGATAAACCAACTAAAAATATGATAATGTGTATCATTGTAATCAGAACCAATATTAAAAGGCAGCAGAAGAAGATAATACCACCGGGCGAAATGGCATACTGCTAATAGCTAATTTATTTTATGGACTTAATGGATACCTAAGTACTGGCAACAGACATGTCATTCCAAGCTGTTGTGTATGGCGTATAATGAATAAATAATTTTGGCCATTACCATTTTGGATTTACTCAAGGAAGACTTGGGAGATCTATCCAATGATATGATGTGTGAATAATTAAATTTATGTTTATTTTAAGTTGTATAAAGTATATTTTTGTAGTATGCAATTTTTATTTTGCATGAACAAGTTTTGTTAAACATTGTTTTAGCTACCTACCCACTAAAGAATGATGATATGTATGGCTATGTTTTGAAAGCAACTGCGAGGAGACTGCTTATTAAAAACATGAAATGAAGTTGACTAGCATTGTCTTGGGATGCAAATGATGTAAACAACAAAAGTACACTGGTGAACATGATTTTAATTGTACATATACAGTAACAAATTAAATTAAATGATAAATAAGGCATAGTCATGAGTTGAGAAAGCAAAACTTGTTGCAGTGTTTCATGCATAAAGATTGGTTTGGAAATATCAACAGAACTACAAACACTAGGATACTATTCTATCCAGATACTGCTCATTAATTTCAATTACATGTGAAAAAAATTGGCTCTGGAAACAGAATAAGGTTTTTAAGACTTAAATACTAATTCATGAAAAGCAACATTGAATGCTTATATCACATAATATGTGCATCAACAGCCGTCTTATTACAACTAAATCAAAAATACTTGACACCAATTAAATGCATCAAATTTTCAGTTTTTAAATGTGTTCATTTACCATAGAAATAATTATACCCTTTATGTAAATACCCAGATGAATGTACACAACTGCATACACTGTAAAACTGTTATATATTATGAAATGTACTAAACTTATATATGTACAACTGTGCATGTACAGACATAACTTTAATTCAAGAGTACAGTCAGGCATAAAATGAAGGATATCATCTAAGAATAATTATGGCATATAATATATAGAGATTTTCCGTGTTATTTAGGTTGGGTGAGGTGCGCCCAATATTATTTAAATTATTACAAAAGACCTACCAGCTTGTTTTTATGAGGAATTGAAGTAGTGATAGAGAGATGCAATGCTCAGAGATCCCAGTCAGTGGTGCCGACAGTTAAATTAATGAATACACAAAATGTGAAAGTCAAACAAAAAACAATTTAATAACATTAAATAACAGTCATCTCTCAAATGAAACTCAAATTAAACCCCTATCACTCGTCCTTAACTCGACCAAGCTATGGCCTATTTCATCATCTGACTGTAATTGATTTTCCTCCTGTCCTGTGTTCCTACTCATCTGTATGATCTTTCTCTGGACTGGTAGTCCAATTGCCTCCAGTCCGTCTAATGTCTGCCTCCGTCCTTCCTTTCTCTTTGTCTCTCAGAGACATTTTATATGAGAAATTAGTGTACCATTACTATAACAGATTGATTACAGACATCCACTTCCAAAATACTAGACATTTCTATAGAAATTACATTGATGTTTTAGTATCCTGTGCTTGGTTTCTATGCTTTTGACAAAAGTGATTACCATTTACTCAATACCAAACTTTAGTACATCACCTAAACAAACTACTGCAGATAAACAAATATTGAAATTAACCCCATGCCCTCACCCCCATGTATGTTTCCTATTGTATTTCTTTTAAAATTAAGGTAGCTAGGCATACACACACACACACACACACACACACACACACACACACACACACACACATATATATATATATATATATATATATATATATATATATATATACTGATTAGTATATATAATGTACGAAGTACAATGCAAAACTGGCTCAGATATACATATCAAATTCAGGAACGCAGGGGTCATGCTACCAGTGTAGATACTAATTAAGCTACACAGACAAACAAACTCTTACACATTCACAGGCGTGTTCTAATTGCTAATTGACCATTAACCCTGTTTGCAACAATATATCACTGCTCAAGTTCATGAAATTGGGCCTACTATACAGTGATGAAAATATGCCAAATTCTGTTTCAAAATTGTAACAGTGTGTGTGATTTGGATTTTTAACATACCTTAAACAATTTTTGAGTCATATTGCTATGATGTTTGAAGTGTGGCAGTTTATAGTGATGTTGCATATACATGTAGCATATACTAACCTCTTAATGCTGAGCACAAAATGAGGCAGCTTTTAATACCATTTTTATGTGTTTGGTATGACTTGGCCAGGGATCAAGGACCCCAACCTCTTGCATATGAGGTGGATGCTATTAAAACTTGACCACTGGAACGGTCAACACCAGTATGTAAATAGTAATTTGTTAACAAATATAGTCGGTGAATATCATTTCTAATTAATTTATTTTTTTAATTAAGAAAAAGACAAAAGTTAACAGCATTATTTTCTTTATAAAATCAGTTTAAAACTGTATGTGAACCTTTAATGGCATGTTTAGCGGGAGCAATTAAATCAAGATGAAGAGTATGGATTGAAGTCATTTGCTCCAATGCACATTTTGTTCTTTTTCAAAGTATACTATACATTTTTTTGACTGCAATTTTACACAAAGCATTTAGAAAATAAAATTATTAAACAGTACTTTATTATGCAATAATACATACTTGTAATTACATGATTTTAATCTTGTTACTTCTATAAGATTAAATGATTTACAATGTATAGCCTTTGCTGTGCTTTTTTAATACATCATATGGCCAAATACACTTCATTTACCTCAATCTAAACATACATATAAGACAAGTATAGATGCAATGTGTATGAAAAGTTAGAAAAGGTCTTACATCTTTTTGTTCAAATGCATGTTTTTTTTTAAAAGCTTTAAGAACATAATCAACAGTGGTCTGAAGATATACTGCTACTTGGAAATCAAACAAATGCTGGACTTCAGCTCATGGTAGGCACTTCAAGAAAGACTTAGTTAAAGTCTATATAGGTCCATGGTAGGGATCATTTCTAACCATACAATCACTAGAACAGTCTCTCCATTACAATTTGATATCAACAGATGTTACCTGACTAAAGGAAGGGCCTAAATCATTTTAACTTAAAATGAGATTTCTGCTTTGTAACAATCTCTTCTGTAGGTGGTGGTGGTATTGGAGCAAGTACATCAGATATTCACCTAGGATCATTTATGTCCAAAACAACTGGCTGGTTCATGCCAACTCTATCATCTAACCTCATTTCAATATTTTCATATTTATTTCTGGAATATACAGGTACTGTTGATCAGGTTTTTTTGGGTTTGCAGACCATCTCTCACTTTTTTGTTGAATGACCTTTGGTATCTGACAAGAAAAATGCAAACATTTCACGGGCAATGTCATTTTATATTTTTTTAATTCTCAAAAGTCCAAATTAAAACTGCATACAATTGCATGTAACCAATCATTTTGCTACAGATGAAAATGTCAAAATAGCAAAATCTGTATCTTACCCATATATCATAAAATGTTTAGATTCTTTACAGAATTTTCTAATTTTATTAGACTAATTCTAACCAAAATTGGTTTTTGGAATTTATTTTAAAATATATCTGCTGTAAAAGATAAAATTGTACCACAAACAGATGATTTATCAACTTTCAGGTAAAGCATTAATATTTTAACAAAGATAAATTATTACGTTAACAAGAATAAAGTTTATTACCTTATTGTTCCATCTGTGTTTACAATCACATCTCTGTCAATATGATTATTATAATAAAGAGCTGCCAACAGATTCCTAGCTCTGAAATCTGATGGCGTATATGAATGTCTTTTGGTGGCATACAATAAAATCAAACTTCTGGAAATTCTCCAGTTCTGCTGTACTTCTGAAACAAAGTAAAATGACTAAATAAATAAATTGATTCAGATGCAGAGAACTATTAACATTTATAAATCCCCATTAATCTGTTTCGATGAAAATGCCAATGTACAGCAGCATTATACAGGCAGAGAAAACTCAACTCATTCCACCCATACTATTTTTTTCCTTGTCACCTGGGGTTAGAGAGAACATTTGTGGGCTAATTTTGAATACATTTAAATACATCTCTTTCCAAGAGATTTGATTAGATATACACCTAGGTGTGCTAGAAACATCATTCGGCATAAGGGTAAGAGTGGGAGTTTTTTCTTCTTCTGACCCATCATTTTTCACCTGGCCACTTTTTACTTCCATCCCCAATTTATCCTACTTTTGCAATTGTTCACCTGTATGTGTATAGCTCAGACCAGCGTAAATTAGATTGCAAGCAAAACAGTAGAAAGTCCAGAAACAAAATCTGATTCCAACTATGGACATGTGTGCAAAAATTAGGCAAAGCTTAACCCCTCCCTCCCTGTACACATGCATACTTTTTATTCACACACACATCATCTGCATACATGCGATTGCCCTCCCCATTCTGTAGAACAGCCAATATTGAATCCACACAGAAAAGATCAAGGATTAGCAATAATATGTATTTAATGTAACAGATAGTCCACCAATGTTGAATGTCTGGATGCATCAAACAAATAAGCAGCATAACTTTAAAAAGTTTGTCTATTGTCCACTAAAACTCAAACACCAACTGAACTCAGTCAAGCAGGTCACATATTATACAAATTAATATCGAGGTATATGTGTACGTATATAATCAGTAGACCACCCACCCCCATACACAAGCATATGCATTTTGTTTAACCCCCCTGGCCCTCTCCACGTGTATTAAATGGACAAACCATAACTATGGCCTCAGTGTGGTTTGTATTTATAATACAATGTATTCATTTTCTTTCTGTGATAATCAGTGTATCTTCATTATTTCAATTATGTATTGATACTATATTTAAAATAAATAGTAAATACACAATTTTTACTTTTTTGATAATACACAGAAAATAAAGCTTTTGTGGGAGCAACTTTCTGTTTCAGATACAAATACCATCCACAAATACCAATACAATACTATACATTACTTTTAGTTTAGTTACATATATCATGCATGTATCATAATGGTTGTTTTTTAGTATATTTAACTCAAATATTCCCTTTTATGTATATATCACAAATTCGTTTTGTTAGTATACTTTCTCAAATGGGTTGATAAAACTTTTAGACTTTTCCATCAACTTCAGACAAGACTGAATCCCTTAAAACAAAATTTTGAAATGTGTAAATACTAATGTTGAACTTGGGAATCTTTAGTTTTGTATCAAAAGAAATTATCATTTATCTTGGTTATTATGACTTGAATGATAATGTTTCAAGAAATAATAATAATAACTTATTTAAAGGGGTGACTAATTTAGTCAAAGACTATTCTCCCTTAAGGTCCTTTAACTAAAATACATACAGCATGATGAGGAACATGTCAATAACAAAAAAAGACATATGCCAACAAACAATTTACAACAAAAATATTCTAAATAAAACAAACCAGATTTTAACAAAATGTACAATCTTTACCAACTGCAAAATATTAAACTAATATAGAATGATAAATTTCCAGGTAAATCCTTAGATGTGTATCTATCAAAATATTTGTAAACAAGTAAATATACATAAAATGTTTTAAAAATGTAGTAATACTTACACAGATGCCATATCTGATTATGATGTAGTTATATCAGACACAGCAGGAATTTGTATCCTATGAATTGTTGGCCCAAGTGTATAAGTTGTGGCCATGTCTTCTGTGACATTTGTCTGATGTTTTCCTTGCACTGCCATTCAATTCATTACCAAATATAGCAAGGGAAAATAAATGTTTTATTAGACACAATAATATTATATACTTTACAAATAATAGTATGAATAATATATACTTAACTGTATTGCATTACTTTCAATTACAGCCATCACCATTTAAATTACATATATATATATATGCCTCTAAATAAAGTCTTATGGTTGCGAGCGAAAATGAAGATCATTAAATCCACTTTGATAGCCTCAAAAATAGCAGCAGTGGTGTACGTACATGCGGTTTTCAGCGATATTGTTGCAGGGCTGTGATATTTTATTTCAAGCTAATTGGAATAATGTCAGTTTATATAAAATATGTTATTTTAAGAGTTTTGATAAAGAGTTAGCAATACAGATATAAAATAGCTGTATAGAAACTTGACTGTTCATTGCAAAATTGAGACTCACCAGTATCCAGCAAGAATTTGGCGACCTCTGGATTAGTTTCCAGGCTCAAAGTGGACTTCTTTTTATTCCATCGTTCATGCCGGTCACCAATACATATGCGTGTGCTGCCATAATTTGCCCAAAGAGCTTTCCCCTCCCCCCTTCTTTCAGAATCTAAGTTTTGGTTTTCGATCTAGTTGTGAACACGCCATTATTTTTGTAAGCACGTGTCTGCGCATGGCAAAAATTCTTAATCTTCGGGAGAGGTCAACACAGAGATTATTTGAATATAGGCGTGGCAAACAGCGAATTTTTGTCTGCAGACAATAATTCAGAATCGCGTGTTTTATCACAAAATTTCCGATACTAGCCTGATTTCAGCCTCAGAAACAGCCTGAATCGTAATTATTCATCTAATTAAGTAATCGTGAACTGAAAAAATAAATATATAATTTCATTCGTTTTTACTTAAATAGTATACCTTTAAGCTTGTTACCGTAAGTGATGACTAAAATGAAGCGGCTATGAATTACATATGTGTATTAACTAAAAGTACTTTTAAACACAGGTGTACAGAGCTGAAACAATGTGCCGAGCAACTAACTAACAATAAAGACTAAACCAATCATGTGCATTATGTAATTTGTTGACTGCAGGGTTAATATGGTTCGTATTGAGTCATGCAAACTATTGGTGTTCAGTATGTTCTCATTTATTCTTTATTCATTCATAACAATGCGGGATTAGGAGGAGACAAACATAAAAAGTACCTACTCTGTGTTCAACGTTTACTATTGTAGGTGCACACTATTCTTTGGTGCTCAATGTTTCTAAGGTTTTGGTGCAGATGCACTAAAAATTTAGGTTTTTGGTACAGTTACAGGTTTGGTCACTGGAGCTTACCAAGCTTGTCTCGTTCACTGCCTCTATGATGTATTATCCATCTTGGCGAAACGGTTTGCTCAGAAGCAGAAAACAGGTCTTATAAACAGAGGTCTTATAAATTATATAAAAAGAATAACGTATCAATATAATGTTTGTGACTTTAGAATAAAAAGTATATATATCTCTGTGTGTGTATATATATATATATATATATATATATATATATATATATATATATATATATATGTAGATAGATAGATAGACAGACAGACAGACAGACAGACAGATAGAGAGAGAGAGAGAGAGAGAGAGAGAGAGAAAGAGAGATAGAGAGAGATTAACAGAGATAGAGAGGTTAAATGCAGCTGCAGGTTATTCATCTTCCATTTAAATTCCGAAAGAAATAACATCAAAACACGTACTATTATTAACGTATCAAAACAACCCGTTGTTAGTATTATTTTATGCAATGGAGTTAGTGAAACAGCTTTAACATTGCCTTTTCCATTGCCACATCGGATCCTAAGGTTGCTTGAGACATTTTGTACTTGGCGATCTCGACACAAACTTGAGAGTGACTAAGACCGTGAACGTTGACCCGCTTTTATACTATTATTATTACTGTTTGTATTGAACAAGCAGAAAATTTGCGCTTGCGATCGTCGGGCAAGAAGGAATTACTGACCAAGGAAAAAAAGTATCAAGCATTTTATTCTGAATGTGACGTAATAGTATTAATATGAAGACCCAAGAACATGAGGCACGCTAAATTAATTAGATATACAGATTATCACACGAATGATCATATATAAAATGCATCTACTGTTTTGGATATTTAAGATCTATTTGTCTGCAATACGCCTGACAGGAGAATTTTTTTTGAAAACGTCTATAATCCACTGAATTGGAACGACAATTTTGAAGAGATACTCTGGCGAAAATTATTGTTTATTTTCTTTACTAAATGCGGTGCTGGTCAGACACATATATAAGGAAGGGGGAAACATATTTATCTTCATTAAACGTCTTCTGGATCTGAGTATGGCCCGAAAATGGCTCTTCTAGTACCTATATCTTTATTGCTCCGATCATGCACTCGTAGGGATACACGATTTAGCTCATAAAGAGATAATTATTGATGTCATAATATCATCTAGTTATGTTTACGTATTCAACGGCTATATTGTACATTAACTCATCATTTGACGAATTAAGAAATTGTGTCGAATAAGTAAACAGTCAGTGTGAAAACCTAAACTCCGTGTACTATTCAATGTTTTTTTGAATAACACGTACTAACGCTTTGATGCAGATCCAATAGCTTGCAATGTTAAATTACCATAATGTCCAGGCAGGTTACGACGCAGGTTACGACGCATTTCATAACTTAATGATTTTTGGAGTACAACCATCTCGGACATTGAAAAGTTCAGTTCCATGAAACGCTTCTTCTAAGAACATCCAACTGTTATCGGCTGCGGAAAAGTCGCGCATACCACTGTTAAAATACTTACTGCTGCATTCATTTGGCTGTATCATCACAAGTTTGAAGGAAAACCTAATCAGATTATTTACCACAATTTACCTTTGATGACTTAGTTCGACAAATACACCTACTAAATGAAAGACAAAAGATGTATCAGGCTACTTTCTGGAACTTGATTGAACATTGGTGGGGCATTGGTTGGTCGACATACGAAACTTTCAACTTTGCTTGTATTGTTGTAACCGTATGAATAGTTTAAACTGGTTATGCCATTAGTTTCCACTGTGGTTTTTACAGCTCCTACACAGCAAAATTCGTGTTCATTAGGCAGCTTTTGTGTGAAAATACAGGGATATATCTTGCAATGATATGTGTTGTGTCCTTTAAACAGGACGCTTTATACATACAACGTACTGTAAGAAGTCTGAACAAATCGTATTCCTCAGCAAACACGAATCCATCTGGAAAACCTAATTCACGATAATTTGAACATGATATTTATAATCCTTCAGTACTATGACATAAATTGAATTGTAACAACATTTGTATCATATGTAACATATGTGTTCTAGCTTTATTCATGTATTACATTCACTTTTGCGCCGGTTAAACTCTTGTAATAAAGATGGTTACTCGAAATAATGATGTGGCAGTACTTGGCTGAAAGCTACAAATTTCTCGTCAGTTATCACACACATACGCACATTCAAACGAGGACGCTGGAAAAGTGTTTTCAGAAGTGTTATCAAATAAGACGCTGATTAAAAACAGATAATGTTCTTAATTCAGATTTAGATGCAACATAATCAAAATTCATCAGATAAGGATGGTTTTTAAATTGAAATTGCTTGTATTTATATCGTGACAACAATTCGGCGTCGTAACACAGATACTAAGGGAACAAATGAAGTGACCGATTATACAGACTTTGTGGAAAATAAACCAAAACATGATCTTAATTGAATCTTATGTTGTTCAGATGGATGCAGATGGATACGATTTGTGGGTTTTGACATTTGTTAACTCGTCCTTGGTAAACTGCGCTTTACCAGGAGAATGAAGATACTTTTCTATATGCTTCCAGAATGAAGATAGGGCCTAAGGAGAACTGCAACATTTGCAATGGCGATATAGCATACATGAGGACTTCTAATGGTGCGCATTGAATACTATTGTCTCATACGTGATGGTTAATACAAAACAATATACATTATTTCCACGTTCGTTATGCAGACCACACAATATATTTAATATTCATATGTATAGGATATCATCTATACATCATATCTATCACTATATGGTGTATTATGGTACATGTACAACATGCATTATGCAACCATGTTTCTAACTGAACATACAGCTTAATAGTTACCTGTGTTTGATAAGATAAATAGTTAAAACACACATCCTCTTACATTGGCTTTCAAGCGGGATAATTGCTGGCATTTAACAGCTGATAAAGTTTCCAAGAGACAGACAGAGAGAGAGAGAGACAGATAGGCAGATAGACAGACAGACTGAAACAGAGACAGAGACAGAGAGACAAAGAAAGAGAGAAAGAGAGAACACAAACTTGAACCGATTAATGTGATTTTGCAGTAATTGTAGTGAGGTAAACATCAATGCATTACATCAGCCCTATATCTCAGTGTGTGTTTCGTATTCAGATGAATTGAAACAACCAGACCGCATATATTATAGGACGAAAAACCTATAGTTTCTTATAGTGTTTTTATTTTACTTTCACCTAATATTTTGCTCTTAAATCATTCATAAATAATGCGCAGGCTCGCAAATCCTTCTGTAGTCCATGTACGACAACCATATACGTACTAGACGATTGATCGCGTGACCATTAGTCTGTTCTATCTTCAATTATTCCTATTAGACAAAACTGAAAGCCACATCAGTCACCCTATCGCCATTACAACCTTCAAAAAAGAAATCCGTAATGAAAATACAAACATCACAAAACTATCACGAAAACAATGATTTCCATAAACTAAAAATTCTTCACTGAATGATCTGGGTGGATTTCTCAAAAACCTATATAAACTTAAGTGGACGATATCAGTAGATATAGCGGTTAGAATTTGCCAATGAGATACAAACATGCCACATCATAATATAATTTTATCATTGTGTCTGTCTGAAAATAAGCATTAACAGTCCATAACACCGAATTATTGTATTTAATATACTCAGCTCACTGAATAAACAAGTTCATAATATTTAGTGGTCATTCATGGTTTAAACTTTGTTAGTACTGAACAAGGCGGCCTATCTTGGATAATTCAAAGATAATAATCCTGCTACTAAGGTATATATTTTAATGGTATTTAAAGTTCTCATTTGCAATATCGGCAATTAGCTTGAAACTTATTGAACTAAGCTTAATTGCTCGTTTCAGTACTTGCATATTTTTATGTATCGACTAAAACTGCTTGGACATACTTAGAACACTAATTAAAGGTTATACCGGATAACTGCATATATATATATATATATATATATATATATATATATATATATATATATATATATATATATATATATATATGGGGGCTATGTGTGTGGAGAGAGAGAGAGAGAGAGAGAGACAGACAGACAGACAGACAGACAGAGAGAGAGAGAGAGACAGACAGACAGACAGACAGACAGACAGACAGACAGACAGACAGAGAGAGAGAGAGAGAGAGAGAGAGAGAGAGAGAGAGAGAGATTTCATAATTACATTGCAGGTTGGCCAAGCCAAAGGTAGTATGTGTGGATATAATATAATAGGATGATTATCACAAAATGTGTCCATACCAAACGTCTGTTAAATGTTGAAATAATATATTTGGATCTAATTGCACTTAAAGAGAATAGGACTAACATCTGCCGATGTCGGCACTCAGAATTAAGAGCTTAGTGTTGGGACTGTCTGCCTGTTGACAATAAATGAGACAAGGGTGGGGCCTCTTGCAACCTTTATGCGGCATATTGCCCAAGTGTAAGACATCACTATAAACTGACACGCTATAGACATCCTATTGATATTACTGAAAAATATTTAACCTACGTTAGGAACCAAAATCACATAAACATATACGAACACACATGCATACACACAGATCCCAATAAAAAAACGTATCATTCAGTAGAACATAATACATGAAATCATGTTAATGAGCATCTCGTCTTTAAATTACAAACGACACTGACAATGTTCTCACGAACTCTAGAAATTCCCAAAAGCTATATTTCCTCAACCAATAGTCTTGTTAAATTGCTGCCCCTATAGAATGGATGAGTTATAATGGTAAAATGGTAAACTTGAGCTACAAACGTAATATTACTTCTATTTTATGTTTAGGAGGAATCTTATCTATACTTACCCAATTATCTTTCTTATTTATGTTCAGCGGATTAAAAAACAAGTACTTTCTAGAAATGCAGTTGTCTAGCTACAGATTACTTGTTGACATTGTGTGATAAGTTTAGGAATGTGAATCATTGCAATATAGGGCCACCGCTGTTGCATGTAAATGTTTACTTTCGCCATGAAATCAACTTGGCTTAGTTGCACCAATATTTGAGGTTCAAAAGAATGAACTATATATATTTCAATTTACAATAAGTATTAAATATTTTTTCCAGACATTTCGACATATACAACTTCATAATCGACATATATATTTATAGTATTGCTATGTGCTTTGGGTAAGATAAGCAGATGGCTAATATAAAGACAGATAACAAATAAAAGACAAAAATATAGACATACTTTCTTTGATCTACCTAACGCTTTGAAATTAATTATTTCTATACAACTATTTGTTGTTAGGTTTTAATTTCAATTTCATGAGAGAACATACATATTTTCATCGAGAACGATTTCATATGTTGCAATCTATGCTAGGTTGTATTGTGTATTATACAATTTCCGCCTCCTGAATATATGTAAATATTTTCATCCGATACCAATTCACATAATGTCATGAAAGGTAAAACCGAAGATTAGAAAAATCGTCAAACTATTTTCATTAAAAGTAATTACAGTTTCAGAGCATTACTCAATATGCTTTAAATGAATTTCAAAATTTTTTTTAGTAAACAAAACTTGATACGTGTTCGAAACACGCTAGCCATAAATTACAAAATTAAGGTCCGAGTAGACGAAGATATAAGTTCTTTTGTCATCGTTAAGTCACACAGTAACTCCATAGATTCCAGCTGGTCTAGAGTTGACGATGATGAGCAATATATGTATATATATATATAACCATATATATATATATATATATATATATATATATATATATATATATATATATATATATATATATTTGTTTTCTGCTTCACAGCATATTTTTCAATCGGTATGTATAAATCTCTCCCTGTCTCTGTCTGTCTGTCTGTCTGTTTGTTTGTCTGTCTGTCTGTCTCTCTTTCTCTCTCTCTCTCTCTCTCTCTCTCTCTATATATATATATATATATATATATATATATATATATATATATATATATATATATATATATATATATATACAAAATGTAAAAGACGGTTGATGTGGAAAAGGAGGTACGTTTTCAAAGATTTTCTTTTTTTATGAGCACAAACGTTCTTAATATACCATCATATGTGTCTCGTTAGAAATTTAGAGGTGACCCCATCAAAAGTTAAATTTGTAGAATTATGGATATGTATTTATATGTTTTTAAAGGTTTAACTCACATAACCGTTTCAATACCAAAGCGATTTTGATTTTTGATATTTGGACTAGTTTCGTGCAGTTAATTGGAGACTGTCATTTATATTTAAAATCCAAAATTACATTTAATGTTTAAAGAATCTGAATTAGGTTAATTGTTGTGCGTTAAGTTGGTTGATATGTTTCACTTGAGATTCAATATATGTATCTACGTTGTAGATTGCCGACAGTTTTTCTTCAAAGATTTTCAGGTCAACTACTCACATTAGGTAAGTGCTCGTTATCTTCTTCCCGATTCCGCTGGTAATCATAGTGACTCCTAAAAAAGAAATATCCTATTGTTTGTATCATGATTTGATTTGTTGCCTCTGTTAAGATCATACCTTCATTTTGAATTTACAGTTGTTATCAGATGGTTATGTATGTTATCTTGCTTCATTATCTTATTATTTTTGTTTAACATGTAGACTTAACTGTAATAGTTTTTGTTTCTTTTTTTCCATTTTGCATTTGAGTGTCTATATATCTCGAGTGCATGCGTTATATACTGTATGGCATACTTGTTAGGAAACATTGCTTTGGTTAGCTTTATAAATAGAGAACACGAAATAATTTTGATATTTTCACTGCTCGTTCACCGCCTCTACACGTAGCTTCCATTCCAAGGTATGTAGCTGCAGATTAGAATCGACTGCAAACTTTCTCGATTCTGTGTGCGATTGTCTCGAAGTCCCTTGTCAATGGTGTTTCATTGATAACATTTTGTAATAATTGACACATTTATTGGGACCACCATGAGATCGCTTCCGCTATTTCGATGATTATGTGATCTCCATTTGTGGTCGCTCTTATGAAATCTGGGCTATGTGGACTGCATGTGATTATGATAGATTTCATTAGTAAGATACGGCTGTTTGGATGCGTTGAATGTCTGCTTGAATGTAAACATAAGTGCTTAGGCCCATGTATTGTACCCTTTTCCTGGTCAGTTTCCTCTTACTGTCCATGGCCATGTTATATGTACCCTTACACCCTTACTCATAATTATCAGATGCATATATAGTACACTGGCAAAAGGATAATACGGATTGTGCATTGTATCTGGATGTGCATGCTGTTGTGTTTAATTATAGTGAACTGTCTTTTTTTGTTGGTTCCTAAATGTTTTTGTTTATTTAAATCATCGGGTGTCAGCAGTCAATATATTAACACTCTTTGCAGTTATTCGTTGTTGAACCACATTAATGCTCATTTACTATTCTGGTCATTGCAGGAGTGAACTATGTTGATTTAATAATATCAGAGACATTTGAATTAATCACCATTTATACATGTGTGCTTTGAAATGAAATATATAATGAGTTGGAAATATATGTCAGTGTCGAGGATACTTTGCTTGAATATATCAAGCATCCGACCAATGATTTCATTTTGCAACTGATATCCCATAAAATAAAACCCTCGTATTATAAGGTCTGTTGTTGATTTTATTCGTGTATATTGTACGCTCGATAATTATTAAAGAAACAAAACTATAAAAGACTTATCTATGACACAGTTTTCATTAATCTAACTATACGGTCATGATGTAGAACAATGCTTTTGGATACCACTTTTTTCAATGTTAATATTTTCAATTTTAGCTGCATTAATTGTGTGTATTGTTTTTCCTCCTGGTTGTTTGAATATATTGGACTAGGGTTCATTAATGTTTTCATTATCTATCATTATTCATTTCTAATCTCTGTTTTTTCATAGATATAGTTAATTTTAATATCATCTGTTGTCAGTTATTATATATTTATTGTAAATCCGCCGGCCGCAGGATGGACAGCACTGCAGTAAATAAGCAATAATAAGTAATCCATGTCAAATTAAACTACTTACCCATATACTTAACTACTGACTCACCTGCCCAAATAATTATTACAGAACAATACTGTAAATGTATTATCCATCATAATGATTAAGTTTTCCAGCTAACAAGTCATTATGTAGGACAATGCTTTTTAATACACCTTTCTTCAGTCTAAAATTTTCATGTTAGCTGCGTTAATTGTGTGTTTATATTCATATTCCGTTTGGTTGTGTGAATAAACAATATATTTTACCCGCATTAATTGCATTTTTTATTATCTATACCGTCTTCATATATAATTTCTGTTTTTTATATCTATCTTTTGATTTCCATGTTATCAGTTAATATTTATTTAATATCATCACGCGGGTTGCAGGATGGACATCACTGTGTCAAGTAATAAGAAATAAGTTATCAATGTCAAATTGTAAAACTTGCCACTATATATATCTACAGACTGAATTGCCCAAATAAATAATATAAGTTAAAAAAATACAGACATGACAACATTATTATTTCCACAACTCTCTGGTTGTTTACGTGCCTACCTACTTCTCTACACAAGTTGGAATCAAATAATTAGTTTTTATTTCAACAGAATATGACTTACTACCAAGACCATGCAAATGGGGCATTCATTGCTGTCAGATGTGTCAAAAGGTCAAATGGGCAGTGTTACATACTCATAGCAAGTATAGTACTATCATATCAATATAAAATAATTTTGCTGTCTCAATCCAATTAGGTTTGACTTTCAATAGTGCTCGACAGCTTACACAAGTATGTACCTTAGTTTTTGAACAGATCTATCTATCTATCTATCTATCTATCTGTCTGTCTGTCTGTCTGTCTGTCTGTCTGTCTGTCTATCTATCTATCTATCTATCTATCTATCTATCTATCTATCTATCTATCTATCTATCTATCTATCTATCATATGTGTATATGATCAGCATCTAAAATTACATAGAGAATGAAACTAAATATTTATTAGGATGGGTTTTCGTTGACGAAAACTTCGTCATATGAATATGGTTCTATGATCTGCTTACAGATACAATTGTGAAACGGAGACTTTTAATTTCTTTATAAATTTTATCTTATATTCATATATACTGCACAAGAGAGACATGATTATGACGTCATTTTTCTATCATACAATTAGTGCGGAATATTTGGAGCGTACACAATGAATTTAGGTTACGATTTATAAATCATAAAACATAAAAATGTTTATATATTCATATGTCAGATTAAAAACTTGCTTATAGCTGAATTTTACACCTGACATAAATTGTCTTCAACACGTTGTCCGAGATAGAGCGACACTGATTTTTCATCTATTACATTCTCTTTTTTCGAAAATGCTAATTGTTAAATTTGAAACGTATGTCTGTAACTTTCGAACCTAATTTGACTTGACTAATTCAACATATTGTTTTTGGTTTTGTCCAATGAGTTTATATATATATATATATATATATATATATATATATATATATATATATATATATAGTAGAATGACATTTACGTAGGTTGATGGTACACAGGCATAGTCAGCTTCTACTTCTACTTGACACTCATCAATGGAGTTTGAAATGCTAGTTAAATAAAATTGAGAAATCCTAAAGTGATGCAAGCATGAGGAAATAAGGCTAGCAACATTTAGACACACACACACACAAATATATATATATATATATATATATATATATATATATATATATATATATATATATATATATATATATATATATATATATATATATATATATAATTTTGAATCACTAAAACGGAAACATTCAAATCGGCGACAGAAATTATGATCTTTAATCTTCGCATCAAGAAACGTCTTGGAAAATAGGGATCTTCTTGCCAAACGCGATGTTCTGCTGGAGCAATCAAATATTGAAATAGATACCATATATACAGGAGCTATCAAATATCGAAATAGATATGCCAGTTCAGCTATATCAATTATATATCGAAAGAGACCATCAATTTCAACAAGAAGAAAGCAAATAACGAAAGAGACATGGTAGTAGACCGTAAATGTGTGTAAAAGCTATTATATTTTGAACATAAAATATACACACACAACTCTTGGTCCGCTTTGTTGACAGCAATATAACTAAAATATACAGCAAATAACGAGATTTTATAATAATGATATTTTTGCTTTTTTGATTGGAATTTAAAGACATGTTTGCTTTCTTAATTTAACTTGGAACGGAAGTGTACGGAAAGTAAATAACTAATGCTATGACAGGTGCTGGTTATTTATTTTGTCACAAACGTTTTTGATTCAAGACTATAATTAATATTTTGCATCATATTAAAGGTAAATGGTACGGTTAAATTTAGGATGCATGCCTCGTGAGAATATGACTGTAAAGGTGGTCGTGGTACTAGATTCAACTGTCTGAAATTTGTAAGAATTCCTTTTGTATCACAATCACAAACATCTCTCTCTCTCTCTCTCTCTCTCTCTCTCTCTCTCTGTACACACACATACACAAACACATGCACACACAGACACACACACACACACACATACATATATATATATATATATATATATATATATATATATATATATATATATATATATAGTATCGCGTATTTCGACTCGGAATATATATATATATATATATATATATATATATATATATATATATATATATATATATATAACAATGTGACTTCTATATGCCAATATGAAGTTCACCTCTGTGTCGCACTTAAGCATACTACCCATAAAATATATTTAGTGTGTATTGTTTAGAATCATACACTTAAATACATTTGATACAAGAAGGAAATGCTTTCCTTGTACAACTGATCTTTCAAGAACTTGTTTTACACGTACATAATCGTCATCTACCCAAAGTATCAACTTATCTTTCTCAGCAATTTTGCTGGGATCTAACTGATTTGGCAAACACATTATATTATATTCATTTATGTTTCTGTTCCATATGATAGTCTTCTTTATTTAAACTTTGAAACTAACCATTTTCCTTACAAGATCGGTTTAGTTTGCTAAATACCTATTTTTTTCATTGTTGAATTTTGTGCAACTATATGCATTAATTAATTACTCGACTGAACGTATGCAAACAGTCCAACATAATGTATTTCGTTCCTATAACACGAAGGATAAACATTAAATATCTTCATCAAAGAGGCCGAATTCAAATTACGAGGGTGGTATCTCGTGCGTCGGAAATTAAGATTATTTTGAAGAGAAGATTCTTGTAAGAGTTGCATCTTTTTTAATGGTAAACATCTCATGTTCTTTTTATCAATTGATCGATTTTGGTTTGCGTTTTTCGTCAATATATGTGTGTATGTATGAATGTATGTATGTATGTATGTATGTATGTATGTATGTATGTATGTATGTATGTATGTATGTATGTATGTATGTATGTATGTGTGTGTGTGTGTGTGTGTGTGTGTGTGTGTGTGTGTGTGTGTGTGTGTGTGTGTGTGTGTGCGTGCGTGCGTGCGTGCGTGCGTGCGTGCGTGCGTGCGTGTGTGTGTTTGTGTGTGTGTGTGTATTTGGATCAATGTAGGTTTGAATCATTATAGATATGTAGGTATACAGGTAAATTTGTCGGTATCTATGTTTAGGCCTTGATACATGTATACTTTCCACCTACAGATTTTTAGTGTTGGTAAACTTCTTATTAAATTGCACCAGAAGGATTTCTAAGGCAGAGAAAAACATACGAAGATATTTCTCATACATTATAAACGGTGTAAGTATTGTTAACGTAACAACTAAATACATGTTCAGCTTATGTATATTCTAAATTTCTTTGCTTAAAGCGAGACGCCGTAGAAATGAATCGAGCAACATGAATCTGGACAGAAATAATTCTCTGCGTATTTGCTCGTGACACGAAAAATGTATTTTTGTCGAAAGGAGTTCTCATCTTAGTATAGTTTAGGTTAAGTAGATCACAATAAAGTGACACAGTCGATTGCAGCCTGGGCGTTTCAGTAAATACCGTAAGTTGTAAGATTGTAATACAGGTTTTCTATCGGGGGTCATATTTTTGCTTTTAGTCCGCACATATGCTAAAGGATAACATTATGCATAACCATTGAGAAGGAATTGAACGTAAATACAGTAATTTGCACACGTTCTTGACAGATAGTTAAATTAAACTCGCTACACAAATTATCTTTATCAGCTTCCTATTGAAATATGCTGTCCACGTTTTCATAATGTTTGCGACAACATGCCCCTATTGATCCAAAATGATCCGAAATAAGAGATACGTGTAGCGGACCATTATGTTTGCCGTAACGTGTATCTCAAAATATATAAACCTTACATTTATGTATTTCGGGGATTATACATTACGATAGTTTTGGTTAATTCAAGTATATTCTATTAATGTATAGGTGTTTCTTCAATTAAAATACTGGCCGAGTTATACGGTTAAACATTGATTCAATTCTGGGTTCAATGATACACAATCTTTTTGTCTCAGCTGCAAACTTTCGATTAGGTTGGAACAATCTTTGATATAGTAATTCATCTCAAGCAAAAAAATACTACTGTACTTAGATTTTCTTTAATAAGAATACCGTTGCTTCAGTTAATATTATAGGGATCTTTGCATTTAATATTTCACTCTCAAACATAAATATATTTTCATTAGTCATTATAATTATATTTCGCACATTGCGTTCAAAACCAGACATATTTAATTGATATAGATACAGGCAGAGTTGTATACATATAGTATACATAGACAATATACTACAAATGGTATATATATATAGTAAAAATAGCATACATAGTATATATAGTATACATATTACAAATGGTATCCCCGTTCCGGTAGCCTAGTGGTTAGAGCTTCCGCCACGGAGGTCGGGGGTTCGATCCCAGGCCGAGTCATACCTAAGACTTACAAAAATGGTACTTAGAGCTGCCTCGCTTGTCGCTCAGCATTAAGGGTTTAGTGTTAGGACTTGTCTGCCTGGTGTCAGGATAGTGTGACTGGGTGGGACATCATGCTACATTTTTGCGGCATGAATATATAGTGCTAGACATCGCTATAAACTGCCTCACTTCAGACATCGTAGCGATAAGATTGAAAAAATTGTTAAAGCTACGTTAAAAATCATAATCAAAACAAGCAAACAGGTATTATCATACAAATACAAATATAATTTGTAGCAAAATTAGTATATATAGTATTTTTGTACAAATAGAATACATAGTAAAAATAGTATATATATATATATATATATATATATATATATATATATATATATATATATATATATATATATATAGTATAAAATAGAATATATAGTAAAGATAGTATATAAAGTATAAATATAATATGTAGCAAAAAATTAAATATAGTACCAATTGTTCATAGAGTACAAATATAATATATAATACAAAGGGTATGCATAGTTGACTTTAAACACACAATTCACATAGGATAATTAACTCTCATGATATATATAAGGCAAATGTCAGACTTAGTTCTTATGGCACAATGTCTGATTGTGTTTGTATCTCTAATCTGGAATTGTATGATCTCTTTAACAGTTCTACTGTCTCTCTGTCTTTTTCCTAGTCATCTCTATCTTTTACTTTCCTTATTGCAAAGCATATAATATTTTCATGTCTTAATGATGTATCCTTCGAAATTATATTTGTGTGTGTTAATTATGCATGCTTCAATATTATTTTTGTATGTTGTAAGTGTGTATGCTTCAATATTATATTTGTATGTTGTAAGTGTGTATGCTTCAATATTGTATTTGTATGTTGTAAGTATTTTTCCTTTAATATTATATTTGTATGTGTTAATTATGTATTCTTCAATATCACATTTGTATGTTGTAAGTATGTATGCTTCAATATTATATTTGTATGTTGTAAGTATGTATGATTTAATATTATATTTGTATGATGTAAGTATTTATGCTTCAATAGTATATTTGGATGTGTTAATTAAGTATTCTTTGATATTATATTTGTATGTTTTAATGATGTATGCTTCAATATTATATTGGTATGTTTTAAATATATATGCTTCAATATTATATTTGTTTTTTAATGAGGCATTCTTCAATATGATGTTTGTATTTTTTTTAATTATACATTATTCAGTATTATATTTGTTTTTTAATGAGGCATTCTTCAATATGATGTTTGTATTTTTTTTAATTATACATTATTCAGTATTATATTTGTTTTTAGTTTATTATGTATGCTTCATATTCTCGTATGTCTAGTTTTCAATTGATATTCGGTAACTAGCAACTATAAACGAAAACCTGAATTGAACAATTATCATGCGTTTCCTTCTTTTAAAGTTGCAGGCACAATTTCCACACCAATTCTCGCGGGTGCAATTAGTTGACGGAACATCAAGAGTTAATGCAAGCTCTTATCCTGCTTATGTGTTTACCTGGGACTTCTCGGGTGCACTCAATCATATTCCAGAATACGACCAAGTAATACTCTTTACACGGTAAGTGCATTTACACTTGGGATATAGTTATTACGCTCATGATACAATAATAGTTGATTAAAACCTGTTACGGAAGCTGTAAATATGCATTTTAATATTTTCTCAATAAGGCTTAATACATTGTGATACAGCCCACATATTATCATTTTCCCTCTTGCCGTTGAAAGTTCAAATGGTTGTGATAAACATGCAATTGCATTATTACGACACAAACTATGTTCACTGGATGACAGAGCAATTGTAGAGGTGTATGATATAGGTGAGATTTGAAATACATTTGATCAAGTACTGAACCTTTTCTAAATAACTTTCGATAATGTATGTAATTATTTACGCCAGGATATGGTCATCATGTATTTCTAGGTTTTATCGCATATCACATAAATCATTTTAACCAATCATAAAATCTTAATTCTAACCGTACATAGTATATATATATTTCATCTCCTGTAACTCTAATACTAATAATAATAATAATAATAATAATAATAATAATAGTAATGAGGACATTGTATAGCCCCTAATCATCAGAAGGTCTAAGCGCTTTACAACATTTATAATGAAACGACTACTCTACAGAAAAAGAAATAACAAAAACCATGATATTGGAAAACATAAAACATGTTGAAAACGTATAAGATACAAAACATTAGGTTTCTAAGTTTGTTCCTGTAGTAGGAAAAGGTGAGTTTGAAGAGCACACTTAAAAGGGACCACTGTGTCTTTGTGTCTAATTTCAATGGGCTATTTGTTCCACATCGACGGGCCCTGTTATGCAAATGAACGTTGTCTATATGACTTCGTTTTCACTGTGGGAACAATGAGTATACGATTGTCAGAAGAAGAGCGAAAGTATCTTGCTGGTGTATACAAATGTGTAAAACAAGTGTTTTACGTGGCATAAACTGAAACATATTTGCGAATGGAGCTTATGCGTCTTATTTCAAGATATGCAGCCTTGCATATGTTCATGACATGTTGGTGCATTATGAGAGGACTGTCTAGAATAACACCTAATCTTGGTGTTGATGATATTTATTGTCTGAGGTAAAGGAAGTAAATGAGAAAGTATTTGTGTTGTGGCCAGAATATAGCCTCAGTTTTATAATGATTCATCTACAGTTTGTACATGTCATCCATTATTTTACATCCGAATGCATCCCTCTACTCGATGGATGGTAGCATCAATTTCAGTTGGGTGGCTAGACTTGTATATTTGGGTGTCATCAGAGTACAATTGGTGAGAATCTGGGTGATGATATATGACATTTGAGAGCGGCTGAATGTATATAATGATGTGAACTTGGCTACGAACAGACCCCAGGGAACAGCAAAACATAAATCAACTTACCTGGGATGTATTCTATTTGTAGATACAATTTGTGTCCTGTTGACTACGTAGGACTTAAACCACAGTAAGGCTATATTCTTAATGTCAAATACATGCTGGAGACGGTGAAGAAATATATCATGGTATCTTTTGCCAAATGCTTCAGACAAATCAAAGAGGGTAGGGACAGTAATCTTTCCACTATGAGAGCAAGGAGAATGTCATTAAATACTTGCAGAAGAGCAGTTTTAGTACTGTGGGAATTCAAATGAGATAAAAGTTGGGTTAGAACAACACTTTCGAACATTTTGTTTTATGAGTGGGAGATTATAAACTGGGTGGAAGTTCTTTAAATAGTTATGGTCAATTGTTGGTTTCTTCAGCAGAGGCTTTACGATGGCAGTTTTGAATATTTATGCGAATTCACCCGATGAAAGAGAGATATTGATAACATCAGTTACTGCGGGCAATATAGGGTCTAAGAACTCAAGCAGGAGTGATATCAGAATTGGATCAAGTTCACAAGACTTGGCGCAGTCTTCATTACGATTGTCCCTACTAATTCAATATATACAAGAGCAAATGCTCCTAATGGCTGTCGCTGAAATTATGTATCATAACTGTATGGTGACTGATCAATTGAAATTGTGTTGTCAAGCGAACCTTAGATGATTTATACTTTGTCACGGAATAAATTTTCAAATAAGTCTGGATTGTCTACTGCAGAGAAGATATTTTGAAGTGGTGTACATTTGTTCATTGACAGTAGTTTGTTAGTTATATTGAAGAGCTCTTTGCAGCTGTTACTCTCCGTGATGTTAGTACTGTAGTAGAATAATTTTGCTAAATGGACTATGCTTTTGTGACGTTCCTCATAGCGGCATCATATATTTGTTTCTGAATAGTGAGTCTGGTAGGATGTAAAAGCCTCTCTATTTCTGGCGATGTTTTTAAAAGTGCGAAACTGGTCTCTAACACTGCTATACCTTAGAAACGCGTTAATGATACTCTGGATTTGGTGGCTGGGGCATGCTTTGCAAGCAATGAACGCAGGCAGTTCCCGAATTGTTCTGCTGTAGGATGTAAGTAGGTTGTTAGGTTTTCTTGGATGTCATGCATGTATTTGGTTGTTTTTATCATACGGAGGTTTATGTTAGTAGCAAATACAGGGTAGAGAGTTAGTGACACTGATACGTCGAGATAGCATATAGTGCAGAGGTGATCTGAAGCACGTTCTTGGGATAAAAGGGTGAAAGGGAACAATACAAAAAATAAGGCAATTAAGAGCATTATTAAGGTTTTACAGGTCAGTATATTTTGCTTGCCTCTGTTTGGCCTTAGTAAAAGCATATCATTAACATTTCGTTAGCAAGATTTAGCCTAAAAGGATGCTGTAAAGCAACTAAAAATCAGCTGATGGATGAGATGCAGATGCAATGCAATTTGTTTCAATACTAGACTATGAATTACTATGTTTTTGGACCAGTACATGTGTATAATCATGTCTGAAATAGATGTGTTCTTAAGGAAACACGTCTAGTATAGAAGGTTATCATATAAACAGAAGACATTTTATCAGCGGACAATTACTGAGAATATTATTCTTTGGGGACAAATCCTAAACATTTCCCTTAAATAGTGATTCATGTTTTCTACCAACTTTTGTATCTCCCGTTCAACATGAAATTAGAACGTGCAGTGGAAAAGTGAACGTTACCTTCACTAGATTAAAATAACTTTTAAGTGGTTCAATCATCATCTCGTGCATATTTGTGAGGTCCATTCAAATTATGTGTGCATTTTACACAGAATAATCCTTCGCTCGTTTGCCAAGATAGTATTGCTTGTTAACTAAACATATGCATCATGAATGAAGAAGGAGCAAGCTGATAAGTGCTAGATTTAACTGCTTCGTCATTAAGCCCCCAATTAAACGTATTGTTTAATGATACTAAATATCACAGAAATATTCCTGAAAAGGTTGATGTTGCTTTTGATAATTTGAAATGGTCCTTGGTTTCACGTCTGTGTTTGCTTCTTGCATTGATTTAGGATCATTAGCCGATAAAGTACTTGCTAAATTACAATTACACAAATTAAATGTAGGGCGTTTAATGTATATAATTTATATTATATTTCCTGGATTATTGTTCTTTTATCAGTATCGCTTATATATCATGATGTTAGTAATTGCAAACACCGAAACATATTTATCAGAAGTCAATCATTAAATCGAGTCCATCAAAAACGTAACGTTACGTAGACTTCACCTTTTCAAATTACAAACAAGAGCAAAGAAAATTAGCAGAATGTTGATTTCATGTTGTTTCCAATATACAAAACGCATGAAATCAATGTATTTTGTAGGTAATCATTGTATTCGAAACCCTTTTATTATCCAATGTTATTTCAATCAACAGAACTAGTCGAAGACCACTATCAGTCCTTAAGTGACGTGAGTGATTGTTTTGAATTCATATATGTGTGAGCGAGATCACATGAATAAGAAAAAAAAAACATAACAGAAGCTAGTGAGTCACCAACACCGAAATACTTTGATTTTTATTTTGAAATTACGTTTGGCTGAAATTACGTTTACCGACTTGGATGGACCAGGTTGATTTAGAAAGAATAAAGAAATAAATAATTTCATATATGCACATTATAAGCTACCGAAATCAACCATTCTGTCGCATTTTCTTCCCTATTAATTTAACTTTTGAGTTGATTGCCATATAGCATATTTTAGTCATTCAGTAAACCTTTGTACATATGCATCCTGTTGCAAATCTTATCCCTACAATATATATGTCTTAATAAACTCATAATTAACACTTTGAAGTATAAACTTCACGAACTTTAACAATCGCTACATAATACAATAGTATAAGGCTGTCCTGTCCATTTCAAGTTTTCAGCAATGTCATCAAAATCTGGAATGTGCTGATGTACTTCTTTTGGTTTCAAAGCAAGTATTTTGTTAACATTGTTTCTCTCCTTGTTGATCTGCTTCTCTTCGTATTGCTTTAACTCTTTATCACACTCTTCATTTATGTTATTCGTTGGATAATGATTCTTCTCTTTCCCTCTCTCTCTGTCTCTCTGTCTCTCTCTGTATCTCTGTCTCTCTGTCTCTCTCTCTCTCTTCTCTCTCACTCTCAACATGTGAATTGTCATATGCAGTTTCCGGACCTGACGTTTTCCAAACTCTTTTTCAATGTATTTATCTGTATTGTAATTATTTTAATATTTTGATTCAATGCAAACTGTAGAATTACTAATCAAACTCAAAATAGTAGACTCCAACATGTTGTTTCAATAAATACGATCTGATTATCTCTTCCTTTGTTAAAGACGGGTTTGCATGCGATATCATAGTATATGAGAACCTCAGTCATCACGTCCTTTATTCCAAGAGTAATATTCTTCGTTAGTATTTGTTTGCCGCAAATATTGCATTCATAACGCTTACGTGTTTCGCGTAATATTTATGTCATGTGAAATTAAAGCCGTTTCGTTTAACATCGAATCTAACGAAATAATGTCAATATAAATTTCGAAGTTATTATATTATCTCATTTGTTTAAAGTGACATTCCACGCAAGTCCTCACTGTTTCTAAGGCATTACATTCAGTTGCAAAAAATAACAAAACCGAAACGTTTAGTATAATCCAGAAAGTAAAACTTTAAGAGGAACGTACTTGATTTTGAACTAAATTACAAATCATCCGAAATGTTCGACCACTAGTCCTATAATAAAATGACCGGGATTTGGATCGAAGGGTTTCTTACAGAAAATTCAAAGATTTTAAGTAAGGCTAGACCTTAATCACACATATTGGTAGACAACTTTAATAAACATAACAAAGGCCTTGAAGCATTTGTTACTCTATTGTCACTCAACGAGAAAAGGTAAAGTAAACAAAATAATTTAAACATGCGTTGAGGTTTGCGATATGTTGTGCAAATACACATTACTCTGTTTTTTTATTTAGACACACGATGTACCTTGGTGACATGGGAAGTAGTCAAACTGGCGGTAAGAGCAGTCTCTCTCTCTCTCTCTCTCTCTCTCTCTCTCTCTCTCTCTCTCTCTCTCTCTCTCTCTCTCTCTCTCACTTTCTCTATCTCTCTCGCTCATCGTACTGTTTCACTACGTCTCGGTGAAACGTATCGTAGGAATTATATTATCATAGATGCACACCATGGACTGGTTTATAGATTTGGAGTCACTAACCATTAAATATGATGGTATACTCAAACTGTTTCCAATTGATTTTTAAATGTTTACAGAACGTGTGATGTAAAGATTGTGCTATCATATTAGGCATGGAAAGTCGAACCGATAACTTATGTATCACGAACACAATCTCAGATTAATGTTAGCTGTTAAATTCTCCAAGAATGTGTACGTTTACGTAAATCGTTGTTCGTTGCGACATTCCATTTTAGTAGTCAGTATTATCATTTGATTCTCAGTTTGTAAACATTGACCGGGCTATTCGATTTATAGTTACATCAAAACCCTCACGCATAAAATGTTTGATTGTTCCTGGCATAATATTCCTAACATCAGCCATAGACAATGGATTTTTCTCAGTATTTATGTTATAATAGGTTTAAAGTTTACAAAAGTATTAAATGCCATAACGTGCCCTAACCATATTCAACTGATTCATTATTCTTCATTTCTGTTTGTTCAACATTTTGCTTTCAGGTGTACGTAGAACCTATATATTTATGTGAACTTTGTAATTAACCTTAAAACTCAAAAAATTGTTGCTGATAGCGAATTCACTCAGAATTTAGCACTAAAAGCTTTCATTTACTAAATGATGTACATGCGACAAGCTAAAACGTAAAATATAAACTAAACTTGGCAGCGTGACGAGCAACACAAATTGTATACAATATAAAAATATACACTTGATAGCATATTATGATCAGCTCAGATTCCTTAGTTTGGATGGTGTTTGTTCAATGGTTTCAAATGCCGTTTTTAATAAGTTGAAAAACACATCCACGCATATTTGCGTACAGACAAATACAATCTATCCGTGTTAGCATGACAATTATAAAGATATTGAGATAAGCCTCTATATTAATATTTGTATGATGCATAAATTACAATTTTAAATATATTATAACTTGATATATTATTAAGTCAAGTTCAATATTAAAAAACAATTCAAATCATATAGTACAAAATTAAGACGGGCAAAATACTTATAATCATATAAATGAATAAGTATTTAATCAATAATTAATATGTTATATGAAAATTTATTTTACATTAAATATTTTTATTTTTGACTGAATTAGTCACATATTTTTATGATTTTCGTTTAAACTTTCACTAGGTAAGTCAGTCTACACATTATAATAATATAAAAATAATCTTAAATACTTTGTAAAAGGTGTAATACAAGAAATACAGGTCGAAACATAGCGATAAAAAGAAACCGATTGAAGAATGTTGAACAGAGTTAAAGACTTTAGATCCTTTGGATTTACTGTATTCCGAACTGTGAATCCATACAGGTTTCCTTTACAAAACGTTCTGTCTCAGAAACAGCTAAAACAATATCTTGAAAGTAGAATTATTACAAAGTATTAGAAATATCATAAATCTCTCTCTCTCTCTCTCTCTCTCTCTCTCTCTCTCTCTCTCTCTCTCTCTCTCTCTCTCTCTCTCTCTCTCCCTATCTCTCTTGATATATATATATATATATATATATATATATATATATATATATATATATATATATATATATATATATATATATATATATATATATATATTTGATTATTTTCGGACGACATCCATTGCAGCACAGGAACTTGGTCAAATGCAAGTGCATTTTAAGCCATATCCGTCTACTTATTTCATCTTTAGTTGATTTCTATGTTACAATATGCACAAATGTTGACTAAACGCTCTAGCTGTTTTCCCGTGTTCTTGACATAAAGCAGTAGCTAATATGTCGGATATAACAGTATACAACAGTGTAATATACATAAGTAAATCGAAATACAGCAATTGTTTCCGAATTTACTACAATTTATTTTATCACATGTTATCATCATTACATTTATAAATACATTTTATTCACCACGCTAGAAGATAATACATAAAACTATGAAATAAGTTGTGAACAAACCTTTACAAAATTGGAAAAATACGACATTTATTTATATCAATTTCTTGTCTTTTAATATTTCTTTTTGTATAATTAGAGAAACTATATACTATTATTTGGTTAATGCAAATAAAGGCATAAAATAATGAAACAGTATATAATATAGTATATAATATAGTTTATTGTAATGCACCATCAACAAAGTGATTTATTTCTGGGATGTTCTTCTTAATAAATATTACAAATTTTTCTAGACAATATGTAAAAATCATAAAATAAAGGCAAAACCGACATATTGATATCGATAATACAATGCTGCTTGCATGCTAATGAAACATATTTGAGAGCTCTACTCATTTTTTAGAATGTGAGGATAAACTATTTAAATACTGTTAGAGCATTGGAAGAGTAACAACCGTAAATCACGTTTTACGCCGTAATGCCAATACCAATTATTTATATTCAAGATCGGTCAATTTAAAGAGATTATTTACCTCAGGAGCGCATATTAATCAGTTTGGGCTTGAATATCATATATATATATATATATATATATATATATATATATATATATATATATATATATATATATATATATATATATATATATAATTGTTCCGTATATTTGATATAAGTCATTTATATATGATTTTATTGTTTGTTTTTTAGATTTCAATTTGTCATTTTAAGTTTTAAGATTCGTTCAATAAACACCATGTCTTGACCTTGTTTTAGAGTGTTAAACAAGATTTTAAAATGATTGGTTGGTTCCAAGGACAAAATGGAGTTTTGTATAAACATCATTCTATTTTGGTTTGGTAATACACTGTTTAAGGGATTTCTTGAACGTAAATTTGTTCTTATAGATTCTAGAAGATAACTTGACCCCTTGTTTACGTAAAAACAGATATATAAACTATGTTTTGGGAGCGAGATATTCAGTAAAAGAAATTGGGCTGTTAGAATATTAAGTTGTGTCGTTTTGAGTTATTTTAATTTATCTTGTACTGGAAATTGTGTCAATTCGTTTGGATGAAGAGTTTTTTTATCTATCTGGAAAAGAATTGTGCTCATAGACTTTTATTATCAAGAACTGACTTCATCAAGTGACATCGTCGTCCATATTGGATACTTCGCTTGGATTCAAACTGAGAATTATGTGGAGATTTCATTACCAGGACTTTTGCGATTTTTCTAGTGGATAATATTTTGAATTATTTTCGATTAATTTTGGAATTAATTCTTAAAACCGTAAGTTTATTTTTCTTTTCTGAAAAATATCTATACTCCATAAATTGTTTATTAAGTTGTTACAAGCTTGTTACTTTTACTCTTTCTAGATTACTGTTTATTCGAGCCTAAGCACGTAACGTAGAAATTGGGAGTTCGTCCGGGATTGGAAATTGGATAGAATTTTTTTTCAGAAAATTTTTGTTTTACATTCGAATACCCCATCTTTTTGATCTTTTTTAAAAATCTTTAGTGAGATTGACAGGCTTGACAGGCTTGTATTAAAATGACATCTAAAGTAGAAATATTTCTTTCTCATCCTAATCAGGAGCAATTAGATCTTTTCAAAAACGATGAGTTGATTCAATTTGCCAGAAAATATGATCTTTCTGAAGTAAAGGCTTTTATAACGAAACAAGATATCAAAAAGATTTTGGTCCTATATTTGGTTCTATATTTGGTAGAAGAGAATGTTTCAGAAAAAAAGTTCTTTGATTTCGGTCAGCAAGTCTGCATCAGACTCTGACATAAAAATGAAGAAATTAGAATTAGAATTCAAGATGGAATTAGAGTCGGAGAAGCTGGAATTTCAGGAAAGTAAGAGAGAGACAGGAAAGAGAGAAAGAAAGACAATTACAATATCACAAAGAGGAGAACGAAAGACAAAATGACAAAGAGGAGAACGAAAGACAGTTACAATATGAAAAAGAGCTGATGCACATTCGGTTAAAAGAAAAACAAATTGGCGAAGCGACAGAGAAGGAAGAAAGGGAATATCAATGTAGAACGCAAGAATTAGAACTGGAAAGTGAAAAACTCCTTCATACTTCAAATCCATATTTAAGTTTTGATTTAGCAAGGAATATCAGATTAGTGCCCCCTTTCAGAGAAAAAGAAGTAGACAAATACTTCATTCATTTTGAACAAGTTGCAGAAAATTTAAAGTGGCCAAGGGAGCATTGAACTCAGTTATTGCAATGTGTACTCACTGGTAAGGCTAGTGAGATTTACACTTCACGGTCTGTTCACCAAAGTGGTGCCTATGATGCGGTTAAAGAATGCATTTTAAGGGGTTATGACTTATCGGCAAACATTCAGAAATTACAGAAAAGAAGCTGTACAAACTCATGTCGAATTTGCTAGAGAAAACGAGCAGTTGTTTGATAGATCTTACTTAGTCAAGAAAGAAGAACAAGATTATCAAAATCTCAAGCAAATCATATTAATCGAAGAGTTCAAAATCTGTGTCTATATTGAAGTTAAAACGTATCTTGATGAGCATAGGATTTGAACCTTGGAGAATGCTGCTCGAGCTGCTGACGAATATGCTTTGACACATCAAGTTAATTTTGTTAACAAGACTTGTATTCAACAGTCTTCTGGCAGAAAAAGTATTTCAGCCTAATATAAGCCCTTTTAAAACTCAAACTAGCACAATTTTCCAAAATCAAACTTCAGAGAAGCTTGATTGTAGATCCTTGTCTCTTCCGACGTGTACCTATTGAAAGAAAAAAGGACACGATATTTCTGATTGCTAGAAATTGAAAAATAGGCATCAGAATCAAAACAGACCTGTTCCAAATGTTCTTATTTCTAAGAGGTCAAGGTCACGGTCATATATTGAAAACAATACATTTCGTGGGTCTAATAAATACCAGTCAGATTTTATTGTGGAGAATTATCAGCCATTCATATCGAAGAGTTCCATATCACTCTTGTGTCATTCAGCCAATCGCACCCTTATTAAAATTGTAAGGGACACAGGAGCTTCTCAGAGTCTTTTATTGTCAGGTTTTTTGGATTTTTTTAGAAGTCTTCTTCTAATGAAACTGTTCTTATTCAGGGTGTAGAGTACGGCTTTGTTAATGTTCCTCTCCATTGTGTAAATTTGTCATCAGACTTAGTATCAGGACCTATGACAGTCGGAAGAGTCTCGGTTTTACCCGTTGAGGCCATTCATTTATTGTGAGGCAACGCCTGAGCTGGAGACCAGGCTGTCGTTAATCCACTTGTAACTGACGAACCTGATTTGGATCAGAAAGTTGATCCAATTGAAAAGAATTCCCTGATATATTTCAAGCTTGTGCAGTTACCAGAGCTATGCGAAAGAAAGCTCTTGAGAATGATGTTGATGGAGGTAGTATTCCTTCAGCTGACACGTTTATAGGTCAGGCTTTTGATGAAGTCACTTATTCTCCTTGTTTCGATCAATCAGAAGGTATTGATGATAGTGATCCTCTTTTAACAACTCATTCTCTTTATTCTAATCAGGGTGATACACGACAGTCACTTGTCGTCGAACGGGAAAAAGATCCTGAGATCTCTTGTTTGTTTCAAAAGGCCATAAGTGAGACTGAAGACACTGAAGTTCCTGTCTGTTATTTTATTAACAATGGAATTCTTATGAGAAAATGCAGTCCCCTCAGGGGTACCTTCTGACGATGAGTGGTCGGTGAACTGTCAAATAGTAGTTCCACAACCTTACAGACAGGGAATATTTAACCTCCCCCATGAATCTCATTTCGCTGTCCACTTAGGAATTAATAAAACTTGTCGCAAGATATTGACTCACTTCTATTGGCCAAAAATCAAAAGTGATGTTGCCAAAAACTGTAGATCTTGTCATCCTTGTCAAATGGTAGAAAAAAACAATCAGAAGATACCTAAGGCTCATCTATAACCTACTGCTGCCTTTGATGAACCATTTGGTAGAATTATGGTATATTGTGTAGGTCCCTTACCCAATACCAGTTGACGATTATGTTTGCGTCAACAAGGTTTCCAGAGGCAATTCCGTTGAGGAATTTAAAATCTAAAATAATAGTAAAAGCTTTTATAAAGTTTTTTTAATCTGCATGGCCTTCCCCCAAATCTGTTCAGTCTGATCAGGACTCAAACTTCATGTCTGGAATTTTCCAACAAGTTAGGTATGAATTGGGCATTCAGCAATTCAAATCTTCTGCCTATCACCTTGGGAGCCGAGGGGCATTAGAAAGATTCCACCAGACTTTGTAAAATATGACCCAATCATTTTTGTTTGATACGAATAAAGACCGGGATGAAGACATTCATTTACTATTGTTTGCTGTTAGAGAAACAGTTTAAGAATCTTAAGGCTTCAGTCCCTTTGAACTGGTTTTTGGACACACTGTGCATGAACCATTGAAGTTATTGAAGGAGAAACTTCTCTCAAATGAAGATACTGAGATCAATCTTCTTGATTATGTTTCCGATTTTTGAAACAAGTTGTTAAAGGCTTGTGAGGTCGCAAGAGCAAATCTGCACTCTGCTCAATCTAACTAATGCCACAAAATCATCTTCAGGCCAAATATTATGGTCCTTACACAGTTGACAGGAAAATTTATGACTTAAAGTACATCATAAATACTCCTGGGAGGCGCAAACAGAAATAACTTTGTCATATAAACATGCCAAAAGTGTATATTGAAAGAGATAGCCATGTTAAACCTGTAATTAATCTAGTTGTACCTGTCCCACGCAGTGAAGGAATATCATCAGATTATATTGATATTGTAATGACGAATCTTTGTAATTCAGATATTATGAAAGATCTAGACCAGAAACGTTCACATTTACAAGTGCCAGAAAGAAATGAACTGAAACAGTTATTATTTGAATATGAGCGCTTATTTCCAGATGTTCCAAGAAAAACAAACACAATTTTTCATGACGTTGAAATTGTAAATTGCAAACATGTTTAACAATATCCATACAGGATGAATCCACTCAAACAGGAATACTAGAAAAAGGAAATTCAATATTTGCTAGATAATGATTTCATAGGGCCCAGAAAAGTTATTGGAGTTCAGCATTCATGCTTGTTCCAAAACCAGATAAAACTTTCCGTATGTGCACTGATTATAAGAAGGTGAACAATGTAACAAAACAGATTCATTCCCATTACCAAGAATTGACGATTGTATTGATAAAATCCTAAATGCAAAGTTTGTCATCAAATTTGAACTTCTGAAAGGATTTTGGCAGATTCCACTAACGGGAAGAGCAAAGGAAATCGCAGCATTTGTAACTCCAGATGGACCGATATAAAGTAATGCCATTCGGGATGTTAGGGTGACCAAGTACATTTCAACTTCTCATGAATATGATCACCTCTGGTCTAGAAAATTGTGATGCCCATATAGATGACGTCATCATCTACAACACTTAGATAGAATATCTAGCAATAATACGAAAGTTCTTTGACAGACTCAATGATGCATGTTTGACAGTTAATTTATCTACAAGTGAGTTCTGTCGTGCTAGTGTGACTTTTTAGGACATAGTGTGGGACATGGACAAGTTATACCAATAGATAGTAAGGTTGAGGATATTTCTAAATTCCCTGTGCCTGAAAATAGAAAGCAACTGATGCGGTATTTAAGTATAGCCGGATACTATCGGACATTTTGTTCAAATTATGCTGTAATTACAGAACCCCTGAAAAAATTATTAAAGACGAAGAACAAGTTCATTTGGACTGAAAAATATCAGGAGGCTTTTGACAAGTTAAAAGCCATACTTGAAACACCACCAGTTCTTGCAGAACTACATTTCAGGCAGTGACTCAAATTGTCTGTCGATGCAAGTGATGTTGATGTTGGAGCAGTTTCAATTCAAGAAGACAAAAATGGTATTGAACATACAGTTTGCTATTTTACAAAGAAATTAAATCAGCACCAGAAAAATTATTCAACTATCGAGAAGTAATTTTTGGCATTGATATTGGCATTACAACATTTTGAAGTTTATCTAAGTTCAGCTCTTTCTTCGTTTATAGCTTATAGTAACCACAACCCAGTTATTTTCATCGGCAAGATAAAAACAAAAAATCAAAGATTACTAAGGTGGAGTTTGTTATTGCAGGAATATAATCTTGACATTTGGCACATCAAGGGAAAAGATAATATCATAGCAGACGCTCTTTCCCGTGTACAACTATATAGTATATCTTATACACTGTAATTTATACGAGTTTCTTTTTAACCTCGGGTTTAAATTGGTTTGTGGTAAAAAGAGAGGATTATCATATAAACCTTTCCTTTAATTTGAAGGGGGAATGTGTTACGTATATTTGATATAAGTCATTCATATTTATTTTTATTGTTTGTTTGTCAGATTTAAATTTGGCATTTTAAGTTTTAAAATTCGTTCATTGAGGGGGGTCACCTGTACTTTACAGAATAAACCGCAGGTGTTGACTTCATTTCTGACTTGGTTTCACAGCTGTCAACAAGCTTTTTAAAAGGTTGGTTGGTTCCAAGGGCAAAAAAGGAATTTTGTATAAACTTTTTTCTATCTTAGTTGGGTCATACGCTCTTTACGTGATTTCTTTCACGTTAATTTGTTCTGATAGTTTCTAGAAGATCACTTGACCCCTTGTTTACGTAAAACCAGATATATAAACTATGTTTTGGGAGCGAGCTATTCAGTAGAATATTAAGTTGTGTCGTGCTGAGTTATTTTAATTTACCTTGTACTGAAAAGAAAAAGGAATTATTTTGTAATTTATCTGCAAAAGAATTGTGTTCATAGGCTTTAATTATCAAGAACTGACTTCATCAAGTGACATTGTCTTCCATTTTGGATACTAAGATGGGATTCGAACTTAGAATTATTTGGACATTTTATTACCAGGAGGTTTGCAATTCCTCTAGTGGATAATTTTTTGAATTATTTTGGACTAATTTAAGTTCATTTTTCTTTTCTGAAATATATATATATATATATATATATATATATATATATATATATATATATGTAACGCGGGCGCTGCGGGAGATCAAAGTGTTATTAAGACAATATTGCACAAGGCCTGGTCAGAGGTATTGCGCAACTTGGAAACAACACTTGAAGACCGCCTCCCACTAATTGGCGTTATCTAGGAGATGATCGCTACGGTGTGATATGCCCGGTCAGTGAGTATAGTAATCTGAGATGGTACTTTGAACAAGACAATACACGAGCCCCCGTAAAGATAAAATATGAATTTAATTGAAAATACTATTAAGAAAAGAATGACACTGTGAATTACACTTTCTCTCTTTCTGAATACAATTAGTTCAGAAAAATACAAATACTGAAGCTTTAAAATAATAGATACATTCAAAGAATCCAAACACTAATGAAAATAAATGAAGTTAACCGTTAATACTGAGAGTAAATTTCATCAAGGAATCGAATGTTCATTTAACACTGGACTGTCGAGTGATTCAACATGACCTTTTCCGTCGACTGGTTTTTCTTTCTTTTCCCTGCGTGCGTCCGTCTCCAGCTTGCCCTTTTAATTGAACGGGAATTCCACACTGACTTCTTCCTTTTGACTTTCCGCTGATTTTCACTCTTGCCCAAAATAAACTATTGCTTTTGACTTCTCGCTGATTCTCACTCTTGCCAAAGTAAACTATTTTTCCTTGCAAAAGAAAAGGGTAAAACGCCCTAAGTATCTCGCTACTTTCAGAATTGCGATTGTTCGTCCGTCTTCATGTTCGAATAATCAGATCTTACTATCAGTGTTATCATTCATACGGCTAACAAATTCTATACATGTTTTCAGATCAATAGAGCTATACTGCTAATTATCGACATCAGAATTCGGGAAAGTCATATTCCCGTAAATCATTACGTAAAGTGAGGAAATATAACATAACATACAATCCATATTTACTAATATGATAAATTCAAATTAATGTAACCTTTCCAATCATAAATGTACACGGCGGGTTTTCTACACTACCCATTTGCCTAACTAAGTATACAAGGTAAAAAATGCTAATTCAGAATTCAAAATACATTATTAAATCACTGCAAAACCGACTATTCATACAAAATATGAACATATCATGCCTCTGTAACAAAGAAACATATAAAAGTACGTTATTAAATCAGTGTAATACTGAACTATTCGTATCGTAGTATCGATACATTATGCATCTATGACAAAGATAAGCAGCATATACATTACATCATAATAAAGGTGAATTTGAGCTAAATACCTTGTGTTTTTGACGTGCTTCTACCGTTTGATTTCCCGGCGGACTTTCCTGAGTTTATTTTTACGAAGGCACTGCTGTAAAATTACCCCCGGAGCCTTTATTCCGGAATTAATGAAAGTAGTTCAACACGGCTTTCTTGCAAAGCGCCTTCCAGAAGACTGATTTAAACTTATTAGCTCAGAGAATATATTTCCCAATTCTGGGTTTCGACCCAACCCTCTGTCCTGTACATTTGACCAATCGGCATAAACGCTATTTTTGCAGACCTTTTGAAAACCGTCTATCAGATGCCAAAAATGCCACTTAGGATCGAAATGTCGCCTTATCATTTGTCTCAATCAATTTTGAAAGCTCTACGTGAGTAATCCCATAATTTTACGTGTCAAACACTCAGTCCGTTTTCACTTTAATTATTGTACCAAGTCTGGCCAAGTTAAACCAACATTCTTTCCGTTCCAAACTCTGCCCCAAGACAGTTGATTGTCGGCTAGCCTACGAATTAATTACTGGATGTCACTGACGAAAAATTTGGCACTTGACATTACCCCCTTCTAAGAGAAAAATCGGTATTTTTACTCTCCCAAATTTTTCGGTGATCTATACTGCTCCCATTACATGTCCTTAGGTGACCTATTCACTTCAGCCATTCCTAACCGACTTAAACAATCCGCTCCTACATTATCCCTACCTTTGATGTATCGCACTTGAATCTGATACTGTAGTAGAAACAGCGACCATCTCATTAATCTACCGTTAGTTAATTTCGCCTGGGCCAAATAAGCCAGTGGTTGATGATCTGTTTCTAAAGTAAACTTCCTACCATACAGATACCGTTGGAACTTAGTTATTCCAAATATAATTGCCAAACATTCTTTCTCCGACACTGAATAATTAATTTCTGCATTTGATAGTTTCCTACTTCCATAAGCAACTGGGAATAAGCTTCCCTCGTGTTCTTGCAGTAACACTGCCCCTAAACCTCTATCACAAGCATCTGTCCTCAAAACAAAATCCCGTGTCACGTCAGGTAACTTAACTATGGCGTCTGACGTCAGTCTGTCTTTTAGCGACTGAAATGCGCGTTCACATGCGTCTGTCCATACTACTTTGGTCGGCGCTTTTTTCCGAGTCAAGTCAGTCAATGGACTTGCAATAGCACTAAAATTTGCCACATATCTCCTATAGTATCCTGCCAAACCTAGAAAAGATCTAACTTCAGTCTTAGTAGTTGGTCGTAATGCGTCCCTAAGTTGTTCGACCTTTGAACTCTCTGGTTTTAACGTATCTTCGCTGAGGGTATGTCCTAGTTAGTCTAATTGTCTGAACCCTATATGGCACTTCGATGGTCGTGCGGTCAGTCCAGTTTGTCGTAGTCGTTCTAAGACGTTTTTCAGCAAAAGCATGTGTTCTTCCCATGTAGCTGTAGCTAATAGAAGATCGTCCATGAAATTGGAAACTCCCATCCCCCGCAATGGTTCAAGGAATTTCCGCATCATACGGGTGAAGACACTGGGCGCGTTCTGCACCCCGAATGGCATGACCACCCACTGGTAAGTCCCATCTGGAGTTGCAAAGGCGAGTTTTGCTCTGTCTTCACTACGGACTGGAATTTGCCAGTATCCTTTGGACAGATCGATCTTAGAAAAATATTTAGCATGGGTTACTCCTGCGAAAATAGACTCAGGGTCAGGTAAAAGTTCTACCTGGAATTCTGTAATTCGGTTTAACTTTCGGTAGTCGACACAAAATCTGTGTGCCCCATCCTTCTTCTGGACCAGTACAACAGGAGAGCTATACGCCGACTCGCTTGGTTCGATAATACCCAAGTCTAACATAGTTTCAACTTCCTTACGGACTGCTTCTAACTTCGCGTACGGCAATGGATACGGTCTTAACTTTACTGGGTTATCGTTCAGCAGCTTCAAAGAGAAATCCTCCAGCTCTGTCCTCCCCGGTCTCTCTGTTAAGACGCTCGAATATTCTTGAAGTACCGACTCCACCTCTTTACGTTGGTCTGACGTTAACGTAACGTCAAGTGTGACGTCGACGTAGGTTTCTTCCCTCGTCAACGGACAACTAGGGAGTACCTCCGCCTGCCCTGCGTTGTCGTCGGATTCTTCCGTCACGACGGTAGCCACCACGAACTCCGTAGGTGGTTCTCGCACACGGTACCGCTTCAAAAGATTTACGTGGAACAACTTATCCTTATCCCCTACTCGGATACGGTAGGTTTGTCCACCTTTCTTCTCTGTTACAACAAATGGCCCCTTCCATGAGACTTGCAGCTTGTTGTGCTCCAATGGCAACAACAACAACACCTTGTCACCCACCTCAAAGTGACGTTCCTTCGCCCTTTTGTTGTAATACTTGGCTTGACGTCCCCTTGCTTCGCCGAGATTTTCTTGAGCCAATTTACAAACTTCTTCCAGTTTGTTACGCAAGTCGACAACATATTGGTATGTCGTGCGCACTTCTTCGGATGCTTGCTCATCCGTCCATAACTGTTTCAAGACAGCCATGGGTCCCCTTACCGTCCGCCCATAAACTAATTCAAAAGGTGAAAAACCCAAACTTGCCTGGGGTACTTCACGATACGCGAACAGTATCGCCGGAAGGTATCGATCCCAATCCCTAGGTCGACATTCACATAGCTTCTTTAAAGCCTGTTTCAATGTCCCATTGAAACGTACTACCAACCCATTACACTGCGAGTGGTAAAGGGTTGGTTGTCAAGTGTCTAATGGAGAGTAATCTATTTACCTCTTCCATCACCTGGCTCACGAACTGTGTCCCTTGGTCGGTCAGTATGTCGTCTGGAACTCCGACTCTCGACCACACCCATAACAAGGCCTCAGCCACCGTGACTGAGTCAATGTTCTTCAAGGCCACTGCCTCCGGGTACCGGGTAGCGTAATCTACGACCGTTAATATATACCGATTTCCACTTTCCGCCGCCGGCTTAATCGGACCTACTAAATCCATCGCCACTCTCGAGAAAGGTTCATCTATTAGTGGGGTGGTTCCTAGTGGCACTGGGCGATGGGAGGTTTTCGGTGCCACTCGCTGACACTTGTCACATGACAAACAAAACCTCCTCACATCCCCATGCTCACCTGGCCAATAAAACTCCCTCACCAACCTATCTCTGGTCTTCGCCACGCCCATGTGGCTTCCGAGAAGACCCTCATGTGCTAACCTAAGCACTTCGTCGCGCTTCCCTACGGGTACCACAACTTGTTTAAACGTATCGACCCCTTTCTTGGCGTACCGATACAAAATACCGCGCTTTGTCGAGAACTTAACCTCGCCGTCTGGCAATTTCCGTACGGACCCGTCCGTCGCGTACCTACGTACCTTGTCAAGAGACACATCTTCCTTTTGAAGCTTCTCTAACTCACCAGGTACCAAAATGTCTATGGGCGAAGTCACGGATCTTAGCGGCTTCGACCCTGACCTTCGCTTCATAGCCCTCGTCTCCACTGACCCGACATGTATAGGGTTACACGTCATAGGGTTAGGTTGGGGCAACACATACCTACACCCTAATATTACGTCATGAGACAGTCCCAACAAACACGCTGCTTGAATTCGCCCTTTTACATATGGCGAATCAAGGTCTATGCTAACGACCGGAAGCGAATCCTTCGTCCTGTTAGCAAACTGTACTTCCACCGTCTCACCTGTATAATCTCCAGGTTTAACGTATCTACGGTCTACCAAGGCTGGGTAACTACAGCCGGTGTCATACAGCACCGTGGCTTCCTCACCATTTACCGTAGCTCTCGCTATATTCGTAGACTCCACTGTTTTCCTTTTCTTAACAGTATTCGGAGTTACCGAATTAACCGTTGTCGGACGATACTTTCTACAGTCCTTGACAACATGGCCTGGTTTATTACAGCCATAACACACTGGCTCACCTCTTCTACCCGAGGTATCCCTATCTACCCCTTGAGTCTTTCCCGACCCACGGAAATGTACTTGGCTGGGATTTCCGGCCCCTGGCCTCCCCCCATTTTGTTCATTTCGTCTATGGGTTGCCACCTCAGTGGTCTTTCTAAACTCACCGATTCCAAGTCGGTTCCTACCATTCCAAGTAGTTGGACGCGCATGCGCGCTCTCATAGCGCTCGGCCATTATGCTTATCTCATCCAAAAGTTGAGAATTCGCGCTCCGCCAAAAACACAATTAAATCTTTTCTGTAGGTACTTAACACGTGTTCTTTGAAAATCTCTTCGCGAATACCTTCGTACGTTAACGCGGTGCCAGACATTTTTATCCATTTATCAAAAATCACGCGCACTCGACTGTGAAATTGCGCGTGTGTTTCGGTAGCCCTTTTCGACGATTCCCTAAAAAGTTTCCGGAACGTTTCCGCTGACAACTCATAGTGGCGAAGTAAAGCTTTCTTCAGAGTGTCATAATCGTCTATCTCGGCTGGGGTCATGTTGTGGTGCACATCTTTTGCCGCCCCCTGTAAAAAGGCTGAAATATTGATGGCCCACTGGTCCTTAGGTATTTGATGAACCAGAGCCAACTTTTCAAACTGCGTCAAAAAGTTGTCAATTATTTCTTCCTTGTCATTAAACATCGGCATGGTTAACTGTATGGGTCGTCTGTCTTCCACGCGACTACTCGGGGTGTCCGGACGTACGTTCGATTCTTCACCCCTCCTGAACTCGGCTTCGAGCCTTAGTCTCTCCATGGCTAGCATATGATCCCTTTCTCTTACCTTTTCTTCTGCTTGTAGTCGCGCGAGTTCCACTTCTCTCTCCTTCTCTCGTTCCATGGCTAATTGTTCTCGTTCTCTAGCTTTTTCTTCCTTGTGTTCTTTCAAACTTCTTTCCATAAATTCAGTTAGCTTATCACCCTCATACCCAAGTTCGTCTTTTCCAATGGATTTAAATTCCTTTAGTAACTGTCTGTCTGTCGCCATTACGTATGTTTTGTCTTTCCTTTTTCTGTAGAACTATGTCCTTAACTGACCTACAATAAGGGATTTTTCCCACGAAAATAGTTTGACCTAAAATAACCTTATCTGCAGCGAGATGAACAGGTCGAATCAGCCGCAATTAATTGACCAGACCAAAATTCCAGTAACAGTGGGATACTGCTAACGAGACGTGATTAATTGCTGTCTAAAATACAGTACTGCCCAAATAATTGGTTCTTGTCTCAAGAGACTATTTAGGTAGAGCAGCAGAGGAGGTGAACAGACCAAGTTTTCAAGCAAAAATAAGGCTTCTACGGAAACCGAAAATATCTAACAAAAATGCAGAGAGTGTGAATAGACCAACTCTTTTAGGCGTCAATTTAGTAAACTGAGGTTTCCCAAAATTGCTTATATAGGCCTCAATTTGGTAAACTAAAGGCTTCCTTGTAAGGTTCCATTTAGTAAAAAAAAAGACGCCATTGTCATTAGCGTTCACACTCTCTGCTGCTATGCGCTAACTAAATATTTGATCAAGTCCGACACGATATCTTGTCCGAGGGTCTGATAAATTTATCGTCACAAATCCGTGTGGGATTGTCTGAGCGCGGCTAAAGAAATTTTTAAATTGATTATGATCCATATCGCCACCGCACCAAGTTTGCCAAATATTTCTAAGAGTATGAGTATCAACCCCGTTAAACACGCATAACAAATTGCAGTTATCTCTGATCACTTTTGGTATTTGAGTGTAACGTTGAGTTACATATATCACGTCGGTGTTTTTATGTCTGCCTCTGGAAAATATTCTAGCAGGATTTTTTTGATTATCTAACATGATATCATCATATACAACTAAATTGTTAATACTTCCGTCAATGGAGTCAATGCTAGGTGCCTCTTCGATATCGGTTATAAACTCAATAATATCATCGCCGTTAATTTCTTGCGCGGCTTCGTTAAAATCTTTTAACACTTCATAACATCGCTGATCATCTACACTCGGAGCAATCATATACAACTTATCCCACTTCATCCATCTCGTTATTAAATTAAGTAGCAATTGTGTTTTACCACTTCCAGATGGTCCGATGATAATCGCGCGAATAGAATCTGGTAACATTGCATGATGTTTAATAGGTTTTCGCTGTCGAGTAGCTGAATAATCAATTACATTCATAACTGTTATATATAAATTATGGATCTATATTGTGTGAAGTGTAGGACACGTACTGGCACAAATGACTTGACGACGATTACAACGAAAAATAATCGATCAGCGCTTTCTGGTAAATGCGTACAATGTAGTACGAAAAAATTTAGATTTACTTCCCTTGGTGCAACCAAGGCTTTAAAAAAAAACGAGGAGGTGATATTGCAGCCAAATTGACAAAACTCCCAGGAACACCGTGGGCAAAGTATCCAGGAGAAAAGCACCTTCCAGGATATAGCTACTGTGGACCGGGAACACGATTAGATATCAGACTTGATGATCAAAATTTACCCCGACCCGGCGAGTATCCAATAAACGCTATTGATAAGGCGTGTCATGTTCATGATGTCGCTTATAAAAGCAGTAATCTTCAACATAGACATCTTGCAGATGTAAAATTAATTCATGCGTTAAATGCTATTCCTGATAAATCCTTCAAAGAAAAGTTGGCTTCTTGGTTGGTAAAATCTGCTATGAAGGGTAAATTGATGTTAGGTGCTGGTAATTGAAAATGCTAGCATTTTAATATGGAATCTATTTATTATTCTCCGAGAGGATACTGGAGAGGTTACGCAGCAATTAATAAACTCGCTAGCGCATCAAAGGTGAAAAAAACTACAGCGGCAAACTGGTTATCCAAACAGGCAATATGGCAAATTTATCTACCAGCGCCTAAACAAATTAACTACTCGCATTTTGATGTTACAACACCTAATGAAGTTCATCAAGCTGATATACTATTTCTGCCGCATGACAACGGTTACAAATACGCGTTAACGTTAGTTGATATTGCGAGTAGATACAAACAAGCAGAACCGTTAAGGACAAAATCATCTACTGAAGTAGCTTCTGCATTTGAGAGGACTTATCGACGAGGTCCTCTGCGCTGGCCAAATCTGTTACAAGTTGATCCTGGCAAGGAATTTCAAGGCGCTGTTTTAACAACGATGAAACATCATAATGTCGCCATCAGACGAGGACACACTGCGCTACATCGCGATCAGGCAATTGTTGAACGGTTTAATCGGACACTTACTGAGCGGTTATTTGGATATCAATACGCGAAAGAATTCATTCAAGAAAAGCGATCCCGTGAATGGGTCAAGAGATTACCAGGTGTAGTTACCGCAATCAATAATGAGATTACTAGAACAATTAATATGAAACCTGTCAACGCTATTAAAAAGAAGTATATACCCGTACAACCACAAAAAGATTTCTCTAGAAACACAAGTGTTTCCAACGTTAGCGTTTCCCAACCAATTCTTGGTAGTAATGTCATTGTAAGGTACTTATACGAACCAGGAGAGCTTGAGGGTGGTAAAAAAAGAGCTACTGATCCTATTTGGAGTGTCACTACGCATAATATATCCGGCATAACACGATCTACGGGTAGACCTCCAATCTATAGACTGGATTCAACTGCTCCTCAGCGGGGTTTTACACGCGAACAATTACAAGTGATTCCCGAGGATACTCAATTACCACCGCGTGGTCTTAATTAGCACCCAGGGTGCTGTCACCCCGGCGTCTATTACACTCAAGACAGGTCAACATCACATTGTTTCTGACATGACCGAGATTGTTATTTTTTCTGTCTATGGTGAATTGGCGAGGATCTTTATCCGAATACTGCCAACGCATTATACAATTGCAACTCGCGCAGTAATTATTTTGTTGTTGCTTCAAAGTGATTATTAATTCAGCATCAATGTCAAATTCTCGTTTATTTTTTTTATCCTGTTGTTTATAGCCAGAGAGTTTTTTTCTGATTATATCACCAGTGATAAAATCACCAGTGATAATATCGTTACCAATGATTTCATCGTCAACAACAATTCTTCGAAGTTGGTTTATTCGCCGTACTCTCGATACTGCTAGATAAACTAAATTTGACCACTCAATGCGATTATCTACTATCCAAAGAGTTGTATCGGATATAGTCAATCCCTGTGAAGAGTGTATTGTTGCTGCATAACCTAGCGTCCACGGGGATTTATCAGAGTTCCCTAATGCATCTTCGACGACGCTGATATCAACCAACACAATATCATTTAATACTAAATTCTGCTTTTGTTGTTGTCCAGGAATGTCAACGTCGATATTCTGCTTTCGTGTATCCTTAGGTCTATAACAGAGTGGTACTGGAAGCGTTGCAAATTTTTCTTTATGTAGCGCAAACAACTTCATCTGAAGTGCGTCTCTGACTATTTTTCTACTCGCGATTATTAAATCATTTGGCTTCCACATTTCCCAAAAATCATTCATGGGAGTTTCAGAGATTATTTCACGCGCTATTTCACATTGGATTTTATCCGGTTGTAATCTAATTAGTGCTTTGAACTTGCGTAATTGTTCATCAAGTGATCTATGGTCGGTATTAATCTCTTCATAATAGTCTACAAAACCCTTTAACCATTCATGTGGAGATCCACCAACAAATGGCTGCGGTTGGCCGTGATCCCCGCACATGACGACTTTTGTATTTTTCAATAACAACCATTCAAGAAATATCTGTAATACTGTCAACGATACCGTGCATATTTCATCCCAGATTATTATTTCAGGAATAAATTTATCGCCCATTCGATCAGGAGTCCATGTATCGCCTTTCCATCGAAAGAAGCTGTGATAAGTACAGGCTTTTACTCCACGCGCTATCATCTCTCTGGCGAGTCTGTGAGTTGGTGTTAGCACAATCATGTTAGAAACGCTACCGTTTCCACGACGAAATAATTCAATTACCCGAGTTGTCTTTCCTGATCCACCACAGCCGTTTAAATAAACTGTCTTGTATCTACAAATCGGATCTGATACGGGCGGTGCAGTAGAAAATTCTGATTGAATCTCTGAGATATTATGGTTACTTTTCAAGTATTTATCATCCATAGTAACGTCTGCGGATTTACAATACTCATGTAGTGTTTCTTTTTTAAACCTCCAATTTCCCCACGCTTCCTTAGGATCTGTGAATTTAGCTACATCTGATTTGTATTTCTCATGGATATACATCGAATCAGTAGCTACTCTAACCGCGGTATCTGGAAATCTATTTATCATCGAAAATAGATTAATAATAGAATAACCGAGCATAGAACTTCTCATATGTGTATACTGACAACTATATCCATCACAGTAGGTAACAACCGTACCTAATTTCTCACCATTGGATAGAAAAGCATCCCTACGGGTTACAAGTTTTCCCTGTTTCGTTAAATCCGCTACAATAAAATTGTATTCTGCGTTGTCTATGATCAACCTCGAAGAGTATTTTGCATTGTCAAATCTTCCGCCTTGAGTGAATTTACCAATTATTTTTCGTCCGAAATCTTTGGCTTCTTTGTTTTTAATTTCAAATAACTCCTTAGACCAATTCATGATTTGTTCTTCATTGAAATTAGGAAACTGTTTTCGCTGTTCGCTAATTATACGATCTAGATCAGGTTTTGGTAACCAAACATCTTTCTGAGCGTTATAACAAATAATAGCTTCACTGACAATTAACGATTGTAACATCTTACTATCGATCATATATCTCAATAGCACTATTGGCATCCAGTGTTTTTCAGACATATGTCTACCAAGCCAAACATAACTACACGGATGTAACCCATCAGCGAGTTCAAATGATATCACACGAGCGAACCCGGTTAAATCAAAATCAGGCAAACGACCATTAATCGCAACACGAGTCATTTCATGTATGGGATGTCCAAATCGTTTAAAATACTCAGAGCATTCTCCATACCCGAGAAAACTTCCAGGATAACACGCGGATATATCAATTGAAATCATACCATCACGTGAGTATTTCGTATTCCATAATCCTCCATGACCAAATTCGACGCAACTCAACTTCACGTCCTCCAGAAAATTATTTCGTGTTGGACGCCATGAGTTCTTTTCTCTTGCAAAATGAGCTACCACTGATGGAATTGTAAAACTATCCGTAAGTAGTTTTTCATTAGAATTTTCAGGTGAAAATTCATTAGCGATTTTTCTCATCCTGTTATCTAATTCTTCAATGCGATATAATTCTCCATTTGGTCTTACAAACTGATCAAATCCTATTTCTGGATCTTCATCACTTCTAAGTAACCACACTGACACGGGATCATCTTTACACAACGTAACAATAGCATCAAATAATTTCTCTTCATAGAACACATCCTTGTAAAACTCCTTAGGGATATATCTCACGATTCGTTCTCGTGGAAATATATTTACCGCAGGTGTCCACGCGTGTTTGTTATGATCAATAATTTCAATTGGAGCTCCTCGCGATTGATATTTCGGTTCGTATAATACTTCTCCGGTTATCGTTGCTACCGATATTGGAAATTTTAATAATGCTTCTAATTTGGTTATATCGGAAATCGTTGCCCCGCGTTGTTTCACTGTCAATTCCCATTCGGTTATTTTTTTTCGTCTTTGTTCAGTTAGTTTATTCCCCCGGGATGCATTTGTGAAGTGTTCCATTAACCGTGTTGCTACACAATTTAACGTTGACGATAGTTTCATAGGTGCTAGTTTTGCAATACTTGGCTTATCATTTAGCTGATATATTCCGTAAACAACTGCTGTTACAGGGTAAGATCTCTCATAGTATGGTTTGTCAATTCCAGTTAGAATTCCTGGTTTGGAATCTCTACTCACAATAACAAATTTTTTATCCTTGAGGATTGGTTCAAATTTATCTCTGATAATCCATTCGCCGCCGACTTCGATAATGAATTTTATTCTAAAAAAATACCTCCGCTGGGATTTCCCGCCAAGGTGTGAAAGTATCTCAGCTGCTCTTGTATCGTTCATAGTAGCATCAATTACGGGTACATTGATAATTCGAAATGTCGACCACGCATGAGATGCTCCATCGCGCTTAAACTCATTAAAACAGTCACTGATTTTACTCAACAGGGTTTTGTCATCTACTAGACTTTTGGGTATATCAGAGATTCTATCGAGATTAAATCTAGCATTTTTCCAAGGCGTAATTTTCGATAATCTCTTGAACTCCTTCATATTATAATTAAAACAAGTATTTAAATAAAAAGTTTTTTATATAATGAATCATTGCAAATGGCTCATGATTGGATCAAAGACTCCGTGTAACAAATCATGCAGAAATGAATTCTGTGGGTATCATATGCAAAGTGTGAGAAACGGTTCAAAAGGTCCTCTTGCTTGCCTGTATTGTGGGGTAGGTGTAAGAGGCAAGTCGCAGTTATGCGTTAATTGCGGGGGTAGGCGTTATAGAGAGTTGAAGCGTTATTATGACAAACGAAGAATCAAAAATCCTGACGACGTCAGCGACGTTGCCAATGGTAAAATCATAAAAACTGCTCAAGACTACATAGGCAGATTTGCCAATGTTATAATTCAGCCAATTAACGAATTAGACAAATAGAAGTATTAGTATATAAATGAACCAAGAATTTCAAAGACATCCTGTTATTGAAAATTATGAAGCTTCTCGTGATGGTATTGTTAGACACTATAGACTCAAGAAGTCAATTGGTGTTGTGAATAATCATGGATATTTGATATTTGGCGCTGGAGGGAAGAAGTATCTCAATCATCGTTTCGTTTATGAAGTGTATAATGGATCAATCAAGGATGGTTTTGTGATTGATCACATAAATAGCATTAAGACTGATAATTCTTTATCGAATCTACAAGCTATTACACAACGTGAAAACACCAAACGAGGTGGGACTGGGAAATACTCGAAAAATGCTAGACCCGTAAGATCGTTTAATACTGACAACACGGAGATAGTATTTCAATCAATGTCAGAAGCTGGTAGGCATTTCGATATTTGCCCTCCCTCGGTACAAAAAGTAGCAGAAGGGATTTATAAGACGGCTTTTTCAAAACGTTTTGAAAATAATATTCAGTTTGTTTATGAATAAGTCGTAATTACGCATTGGAAATTCAGGGGAGATAACTCCGTTAGGTATAACGCGTGTGAAATCTGTAGGATTTCCACCAATGACAGAGTTACGGATCTTAAACATGGAAACGCTAGCGTTTCTAACATTGATTTTGATTGGTTAGTTTCGCTATTATGAATCTGAACAAAACACAATCAATTTTGTCTTTTTTCAAGTATTAACAGAACTGTTTCATATACACGTCGTATTTAAACATTTTTTTAATGTCTGTTTCAAGTATTATATGTGTTTTCAACGTTGTCAGTGATCGCTAATAAACAAACAAATAATTACAATCACTACACCTCTTTTATATCACCTCGTCGTAATGAGTGTATATATATACAAATTCGTCTTTATTATAATTGGGCATTTAGCCGAAATTCAAGTGTAAACAAAACCACACCGTCACACGTGGTATGAACGTTATTATTGACATTCAAAACCAAAGTTTTGATTTTGCGGTTTTGGTTTACACTTGAATGTAGAATAGCCCGCGTCATCCATTGTCATTGAAAATCAATTCATTCACCTATAATCTATTGTTGTACCGTCCTATGTGTATATAACCGCCTACTACACTAGATCAGGGGTTATTGTGCCGTCGTCATCCATTGTCATTGAAAATCAATTCATTCACCTATAATCTATTGTTGTATGTCTAACTGGTACATACTATTAATAGTAAAACCAAACCGTATATAACCGCCTACTACACTAGATCAGGGGTTATTGTGCCGTCGTCATCCATTATATTGTATATAATCATAATCACCTATAATCGCATTAAGCTTCTGGGTATACTAAGATGCTCAACACCTTAGTGTATCCAGAATTCATTTTGAACAAATATATTTTTATATATATATGAATCTTGAAAATCTCAAATTGATTATTATTGAAATCAACAAACTTAAGGATCAAAATATAAAATTATGTTCAGGTTTGGATTGTGATCAAATTATGACCGATTTCGAGGATATACAATTTGCAGAACAGACAGGAAAATATGTCCTATCTAAAAAATATTTTTTAATTAAGAATATCCAAAAACTTATACGTGAGAGCTTAGTCAATACGGAAGATATTAATGTATTCGTACCATTATGTAGCATCGTTGAACGTGTACGAAAGCAATTAGGCTTAGAATATGAACAAAAGAGACTTATTAATTGTAAAGTGAGACAATTAAAAATATTGATGGAAAACTCTCAATAAAAATTCGTTAAAAATTCGTTAAAAATTCGTAGAATTTTGGATTTTGGATTTTGAAGGTGATGAGCCCCACGCGTAGAGAGCCTCCTTTGTTTGTATATAACCAGTACGGTATATGACATGTATAATCACTACCTATGAGGAAGTAAAATTATGTGTGTGACAACAGGGAAGTATAACAGGTTGGTGTATTCTTTTTTTTTTACTTGGTGAATTACTTGCAATTCCACTCAACGAGTTTCAAATGCAAAGTATTTCCAATTGAAATTGCAATGAAAATCTTTGAGTGGAAATACTTGCAATTTGACAATAGTGATACTCTTTTAATAATGATAGGACAATCATTGACCACACGTAACACTAAAGAACGACTTGAAGCTATCCAGAAAATATTACCCCTTCGTGATAGAATCCGTGAAAAACTTCAACAGCGGCAATCACTTCAGACTGACTTTACAGAGGATACAGAGCAACTCTTCAAACCTATTGTTAGTGCAACTGAGGGTGTGAAAACAGCTACTGAACGGGCGATATATGGAGATGTCCCTGAAGAAGGAAAACGAATAGAGAGGCCTCTTCTTGGTGAACTTGAAAAAATAGCAATCGAAACTGGACAAACAAAACAGGCTGTACAAAAACTTTCAGGTGATATGGCAACTCAGATGGAAATACAACGACAAAGTGGTATTGATGTCGGTGATGAATCCGCCGAGGACGAGGGCGCAGTTTCCACTACTCGTGGTGTTCCCTTTATAGACAAATTCACTCCGACGGGTATAATAGAAATAAAAAAAATTTCAATTAATAAAACCCAACGATTATATCGCCTTTGGTAATTTTGCTGTCCAAAGCTATTATTCAAGAGAACGTTTTTTGAAGGACGAGTATAAAGAGAGTAAAATATCACGACCTGACTGGGTTGATTGGTTGTTTAAAACGAATCAAAATATTAGTCGTTTAAAAAAAGAAAAAATGGAGTATAAAATGTTTATGAGAGGAATTGAAGATTATGATTTACAACAACAAGAAGAAAAACAACAACAAGAAGAAGAAAAGCAACAAGAACAACAAAGAAAAAGAGAAGCAAAAACTAAGAAAAAAACCGGAAAGGGATATTCACCTATGGATTTTCACTCTAGTGTTGGAAATTCTAGTGTAACATGTCCCGGCAATATTCTTGGTGATATAGCACGATTAGAAGTACTCGTAGGAGGAAAACGAGCCGGGAATAATTCACCAAAAATAATTAATGAAGCCGCTGATATCTGTAGGAGGTTATTTCAAGGTGGTATCATGGATATCAGCACATATCGAGATTTTATTGAAGAGCTAGTAGAAAATTCTTTGGATGGAAATTCTTCGAATTTCTACGGTTATCATAGCGATTAGATAAATATCAATTTGGAAATGCTTTAGCATTTCTATATAGAGAATGATCATACACTACAACCATGATAAACCAACTAACGTCTACGTGGTAAACTCACGATTACCAAAATACCGAGCATACTATGGAGATGGTCTCGGTAATACTATAATGGGATTATTTTCAAGAATGGCTCCAAAAGTGGCTCCGCTAGTAAAACAATTATCAATGAAAGCAATTGATGTTATCCGAGATAAGGGTATTAACGCTGTTGGTGATCTTGCTGGGAAGGCATTTTCAGCCGCTAAGGATAAACTAACAGCGCTAGTTCGACGTGGAAAATCTTCTAGATTTTCAACGAAACCAGCGGTGATTTCATCACTGCCATCTACTGAGGTTATGCCTGCGCGAGTTAGTAAAATAATAAATAACGCAGTAGATGAAAAACTACAGTCGTTGATTTCATCATCGTTGACTAACGCCCAGGATAACATAACAGCAAATATGATAGCGGGAAGTGGCTTAAACAAACGACAAAGTCGTCGTCGGTGAAATTGCTTTGCAAATTATTATAAAAAAATAATTATTATAATAAATGAAAAATCTTTAGATTTCGCCTCCAATTTAGACCAACGGGTATATAATAAAAAATGTTCAAACAGAACCCTGATGTTGCATTTGACATGGAAGCCCCAGTGCTCAAAGATACCTCTGTACGTGATTATCAATTTTTTGCTTATCATGCAGTACAACCTGATCTTCGTGGAAGAATTGAACTTCAAGTTCATGATACCAGTAAATACTTTTTACCCGCTGAAGCCTTTATTGAAGTCGAAGGTGAACTCGTAACAAATGTTGCAGCTAATACACCATATGCAAATGACCCAACTATCCGAGTTGGTTTTGTTAACAATGGCATCATGGCGTTATTTGAAAGTGCTAGATATCTCATTGATGGAAGAGAAATAGAATCTATTGAACGCGAGGTTGATGTTGCTACGGGAATAATTGGACTAGCGAGATATTCAGATGACTATACTAGATCAGCTGGTCCATCTATGATGTTCTCTAAGGATATTACTGATAACGCTGAGCACGTCCAGTATTCTAGAGTAAAAGCAACACGAGATACTGCAGTTGATCCAGCACCAGCCGGATATGTAAGACCAGCTGCTGAATTTGATGTCATAAATAATATTACTAATTATAACCTAGGATTTGCAACACGAGTAGCAACGTTGCAAGGAGAGCGTCGACGGTTTTCATGTGCTATTCCGCTCCATCACATATTTGGATTTTGCAGAAACGTCAGAAAAGTTATCTATGGAGTAAAGCATACTGTAGCTCTAATGAGAAGGGGTACTGATGATGCTGCAATCTGGCGCGCTGCTGTCACTCCCGCCGGCGTTGCCATTCCCGATGGTAAAGTCATTTTATCAAAACTAACACTGTGGATGCCGGTGTTGACTCCGTCGTTGTCAACAGAACCGCGGTTACTGTCATTTATGGATCAAGGGGGGAAGAGATTATTAAGTTGGTTGTCAACGTCTACAGATACCATGGATTCTAATATTGATGGTACACTTACATGGCACATGGCATCAAAACAGGGTATTTCAGCTCCACGTCACATATTTGTTGCGCTACAGAATACTGCGCGGTTAAATAATCAAGAACGTTCCCACATGATATTTGATCAAATAGGTGTTAATGAAGTCTCGTTGAAAATAAACGGACAGCAAGAACCATCCGAGGATATACAACTTAACTATGAAAACAACCACATTGCACGAGTTTATCATCGGTTGCTGTCGTATATGGGACGCGATCAAAATGTCGATACTGGTCTACAAATATCACAGTTGGATTTTAGAAGTCTGTACCCGATTTATTACTTTTCACTAGAACATCTTGACTTGATGAAACAGTCCGTCGTTGATATAAACTTCCGAGCTCGTGTAACCCGTCCTGGTGGTATTATTAATTATAGAGCAGTTGCTGTCATTCTCAGTGATAAATCAATGATACTCGAGGGTGTTGGTGGACGAATGAGACTGGTAGATGCACCAGTAGAAAATCTGTAATTGAATCACTTGCAATTTAGAATCAATCTATTTTATATAATGTCGTATAGTAATATCAATGTTACGTTGACACCTGGTCAAATAAAAAAATTACAATCTAAATCAGCTAAGCAATGTGGAACCACAATAACGCTGAAATTTAATCAGATGAATGGCGGAGGGAATAAACTATCGCTAACAAAAACTCAGGTTAATCATTTTAATAAAGCGTTGGAAGAAAAAAAGGGAGTTCAGGTTACTCTTTCTACAAACGCGATCCGTAACATGGAAAAAACTGGCGGAATATTCCCGCTGTTAGGGTTGATTCCAGGGTTGATTGCCGCAGCAGCTCCAGCAGTGGCGAAGGCGGCAGCGTTAGGAGCCATTGGTACCGCAGCAGGAATGGCGTTGAAAAAGGCAACTGGAAAGGGTTATAAAAAAAAGGGGAAGGGTCTAAGACTACCAGGAACCCCGAGTTCATGGTACAGCGGAAAAGGTCTTCGAATTCCAGGAACGATATAGTTCGGGAATCTGCGATTCCTATGTCCAATTTTGATTTAATTGATACCGCTAAAAAATTAAAAATAAAAAATTTCAGAGGTGTTTTTATGAAAGATCAGTTACCAGCACAACCAAATCACGTTGAAACTGGTATTATTAATTTAGATAACAGCTCTGGACCTGGAACTCACTGGGTTGCATATGCGATTGATCCACGCGGTATTGTTTATTTTGATTCATATGGATTAGCGCCGCCGAAAGAATTTATCAATTATATTAAGAAATTTAAAAACCCTCACAAAGTGAGATGTTGGTATTCCACGTTACCAACACAAACAATGCTTGACCCACCCATATGTGGCAATGAAGTATTAAATGTACTTGATGCTATTTCACGGAAATCTTTGATTCCTAAATCTTTAAAACCACCTCATGTAGTAGTGAATGAGTATACTAGCGGTCAATGGATTAAAAATCCATAGGATTAGAAATCTTTTTTGATTTTAGATGATAAAAATATTTCTATAATAATGATTGATATTTGGGGACGATCTTTATCATCGCTGAAGAAACCTGATGGTGAAGTTGAAACTTTTGATAATAAAGATATTAAAAAAATAATCGAAGATGAAATATCTGAAATATTAAACCTAGCAAATGTTGATCCTGGTGAAATAGTTGTATTTCAAGATCGTCAGGGTAAATTGAAAAGTAGTAATATCTCTCTCGATGATATTTTGGTTAAACGACGAGATGCAGCAGAGGATACTATCGCGTTATTTTCTGATGGGGGTAAACTCAAACCAGGTGCACTTGTTTCAACGATTACGGATAAATTAGCAACATATGATAACACGGCGAATTCATTGAAATCACTCAATGATAAGTATGACGATCATATAGTTGTATTTAACCAGTTTAGTGAAACACAAAGAAATACAATTGACCAGATTGATAAACCCATACTAGAATTTTTTGGAAATCCACCAGTAACGGCACCAAAACTCACCACAATAAAAGATTCTTTGTTGGAACTAACAACTCTTCAATCCGAATATGATAAACACGTGAGACAGTTTTCAATGTTTCGTAAAAACATCGTTGATAAATTTATTGTAACCCCGTTTGATAAAGTTGAAATAACTCTTCCTAATATTAAAAAATCCCTTGATGAGCTTAAAACATTCAATAATGCAATAAGGGATGATGCAACGAGGATGATAAGCGTCATTGAAAAAACAAAAATTCCTCATGATAAATCTATCGTCAACAACGTAGTATACACGATTCAACACGGTTCATTTATGTGGACTCCCACAAATAACATTTTAAACATAACCGCAGCAGTCAAGGGTATTTATCGATTAACAATAGTATCACCGACTCAATTCAATATATCATCAAGTAGTTCATCTGGAGTCAATAATACGGTATCAACGATCATCGACAAGGATACAACTGAACAATTCACGATAACGACTACAGATAGAAATCTAGCCAGGGTTTCAGTAACGTGGTACGTAGAATTCGTAGTGGATTTAAGTAAACAATTAAACTGAAAGGAAAATCCTTCGGATTTCGCAATTGAAAATGCTAGCGCTTTTAAAATAAAATGACTCCATCATCGAATCAGTATCGCTATGATCAAGTCAGAGAATTTCAAACTAAACTCAATTCTCTCTGTGAGGAGTATCAAATAAAAATAAAAAAATACCAACGAAGAATAACCGCAGTTGATGTCACTGTGTATTCAGTGTCGGGAATAATCACTACTGCTGGGATAATACTGTCTTCGGTTACAATGATTGCTCCGGTTGTAGTACCAATAGTTATTTCTTCGATAGCTACAATCGCCGGGATATTAACCGGGATCACAAAAAAACTATCATCGTGTAGCCAGAGTAAACTACATAATTATATAATAAAATTTCATATTGCATCTGCCGGTTACTCGCAATTATCCTCGTTAATATCATCATCACTCGACGACACAACAATATCAGATAGCGAATTCTCAACGATAGCGGAATTGTATAAAACAACAATGCTAAAATTAGAGAGAGATGATAATAATAATGACATCACCGCAAGAACTACTTCAACAAATAGTAGAGAATACAACACCGGTGAAAACAAGCACGATATCAGTAACCTCAACACATCCTAAATTTAGTGTGAATTTCCCGATTCCCGTTCCCGTGAGCGAGATCGCACTAGCAAAACTACGAGTGTATCATAGCTGGCCTAATATTAGATCGGTAGCATTTGGTGGTCAACAACCAAATAATTCCTTGGTGTTCGCGTGGAAAAATCGTGAAGATGGAACCCCAGACTGGAACGTTGTCTCGTTACCAACTGGGTCATACCAAATCGAACAGATCAACGCTGAATTTCAACGCAGAATAAAATCTCTCACTGGAAAAGAATCAAAAATCGCTATAACAGTTCATGAACCAACATTATCATCTGCTATCGAGATTAATTCCCCTGGATATGTTGTAGATATTTATCAGAGTTCTATAAGATCAGTGTTAGGATGGCCTGAATTACCACCGGATAACTCGCGAGAAAATTCGAAGGATTTTCCACCCGAACCTAAAAAATCCGATTATATCACCAACAAAATAAAACCCGTCAATGAAGTCAAGAGTTATCAAGATTATGCTCCCGATAAGTTCTTAAATAAAAAAATTTTTGAATCAATTTATGTTCCTCTCATCAACGGAAATTTCACAGCAATGAATAATGATTTTTCACTACTGCTAATATCTCTTAAATCCGGCTCTCTCACTAAAGACGAGTTTATCAGCATCGTAGAAACGGGTAATAAAATCATCTATGATATGAAAATATTTCACTCGATAATTATTCAAGAAGTATTAAATGAAGAGATATTACATGATAAGTTTGCGGATCTATACAATATTAATAAAACGGAGATTAAAGATTTTAAAATCCCTGGATATAACCCGGATAAACTAAAGAAACAACTTGACGATGCTATTGATATTGGGTTCAAAAGAATCCACGATAATTGGAAAAAATCGAAGAATCCTACAGCAAATATTCTGAAATTTAATAATGATCCAGAAGGCGGCGGTAGACATATTGCTCCGAACAATGTGAATATTTCAACGGTGATTGCGCTCAATTTAGTATGTGACGTTATCGAAGGAAATTATCAAATAAATCTCGAACAATCAAATCAAGCTCAGCAAGGATATATTTTATACTCATTTGCACCAACGGCTCCTCCAGGATTTCTAATTATTGAAGACCCAACTAATCTAGTCTATATGCGATGTCATAATAATTTGTTAACGAGAATTAATTTCAAACTCACTGACCAATCTAATAATCTGATTGATTTACGAGGTGAGGTTTTACAAATTAGTTTGTTTGTGAAATCCTAAAAGGATTTTGAAGTAAAAAAATTGTTAGTAAAAATCGAAGATTTTCATAGCAGCAGAGAATGTGAACGCTAATGACAATGGCGTCTTTTTTTTTTACTAAATGGAACCTTACAAGGAAGCCTTTAGTTTACCAAATTGAGGCCTATATAAGCAATTTTGGGAAACCTCAGTTTACTAAATTGACGCCTAAAAGAGTTGGTCTATTCACACTCTCTGCATTTTTGTTAGATATTTTCGGTTTCCGTAGAAGCCTTATTTTTGCTTGAAAACTTGGTCTGTTCACCTCCTCTGCTGCTGGTAGTACCGCTCTAGCGCATTTATGTTAATTTCACACAGAGGGTATAAATCTCAAATTCTACGAACCACTTTTAACGTAAACAATTTGCATGCAAGTATACAAAATAGCAGACAATGTTTGATTCACTCGATTCCTACTTAATAATAATAACAAATTTATGCCTTTGTTCAAAATACGCTCAGATACTTTAGTCACAATGAAAACCTTCAGATCCCAAGACGAGGCCCCACTTTGTAAGGCGGGCGCTGCGGGTGATCAAAGTGTTATTAAGACAATATTGCACAAGGCCTGGTCAGAGGTATTGCGCAACTTGGAAACAACACTTGAAGACCGCCTCCCACTAATTGGCGTTATCTAGGAGATGATCGCTACGGTGTGATATGCCCGGTCAGTGAGTATAGTAATCTGAGATGGTACTTTGAACAAGACAATACACGAGCCCCCGTAAAGATAAAATATGAATTTAATTGAAAATACTATTAAGAAAAGAATGACACTGTGAATTACACTTTCTCTCTTTCTGAATACAATTAGTTCAGAAAAATACAAATACTGAAGCTTTAAAATAATAGATACATTCAAAGAATCCAAACACTAATGAAAATAAATGAAGTTAACCGTTAATACTGAGAGTAAATTTCATCAAGGAATCGAATGTTCATTTAACACTGGACTGTCGAGTGATTCAACATGACCTTTTCCGTCGACTGGTTTTTCTTTCTTTTCCCTGCGTGCGTCCGTCTCCAGCTTGCCCTTTTAATTGAACGGGAATTCCACACTGACTTCTTCCTTTTGACTTTCCGCTGATTTTCACTCTTGCCCAAAATAAACTATTGCTTTTGACTTCTCGCTGATTCTCACTCTTGCCAAAGTAAACTATTTTTCCTTGCAAAAGAAAAGGGTAAAACGCCCTAAGTATCTCGCTACTTTCAGAATTGCGATTGTTCGTCCGTCTTCATGTTCGAACAATCAGATCTTACTATCAGTGTTATCATTCATACGGCTAACAAATTCTATACATGTTTTCAGATCAATAGAGCTATACTGCTAATTATCGACATCAGAATTCGGGAAAGTCATATTCCCGTAAATCATTACGTAAAGTGAGGAAATATAACATAACATACAATCCATATTTACTAATATGATAAATTCAAATTAATGTAACCTTTCCAATCATAAATGTACACGGCGGGTTTTCTACACTACCCATTTGCCTAACTAAGTATACAAGGTAAAAAATGCTAATTCAGAATTCAAAATACATTATTAAATCACTGCAAAACCGACTATTCATACAAAATATGAACATATCATGCCTCTGTAACAAAGAAACATATAAAAGTACGTTATTAAATCAGTGTAATACTGAACTATTCGTATCGTAGTATCGATACATTATGCATCTATGACAAAGATAAGCAGCATATACATTACATCATAATAAAGGTGAATTTGAGCTAAATACCTTGTGTTTTTGACGTGCTTCTACCGTTTGATTTCCCGGCGGACTTTCCTGAGTTTATTTTTACGAAGGCACTGCTGTAAAATTACCCCCGGAGCCTTTATTCCGGAATTAATGAAAGTAGTTCAACACGGCTTTCTTGCAAAGCGCCTTCCAGAAGACTGATTTAAACTTATTAGCTCAGAGAATATATTTCCCAATTCTGGGTTTCGACCCAACCCTCTGTCCTGTACATTTGACCAATCGGCATAAACGCTATTTTTGCAGACCTTTTGAAAACCGTCTATCAGATGCCAAAAATGCCACTTAGGATCGAAATGTCGCCTTATCATTTGTCTCAATCAATTTTGAAAGCTCTACGTGAGTAATCCCATAATTTTACGTGTCAAACACTCAGTCCGTTTCCACTAAAATTATTGTACCAAGTCTGGCCAAGTTAAACCAACATTCTTTCCGTTCCAAACTCTGCCCCAAGACAGTTGATTGTCGGCTAGCCTACGAATTAATTACTGGATGTCACTGACGAAAAATTTGGCACTTGACATTACCCCCTTCTAAGAGAAAAATCGGTATTTTTACTCTCCCAAATTTTTCGGTGATCTATACTGCTCCCATTACATGTCCTTAGGTGACCTATTCACTTCAGCCATTCCTAACCGACTTAAACAATCCGCTCCTACATTATCCCTACCTTTGATGTATCGCACTTGAATCTGATACTGTAGTAGAAACAGCGACCATCTCATTAATCTACCGTTAGTTAATTTCGCCTGGGCCAAATAAGCCAGTGGTTGATGATCTGTTTCTAAAGTAAACTTCCTACCATACAGATACCGTTGGAACTTAGTTATTCCAAATATAATTGCCAAACATTCTTTCTCCGACACTGAATAATTAATTTCTGCATTTGATAGTTTCCTACTTCCATAAGCAACTGGGAATAAGCTTCCCTCGTGTTCTTGCAGTAACACTGCCCCTAAACCTCTATCACAAGCATCTGTCCTCAAAACAAAATCCCGTGTCACGTCAGGTAACTTAACTATGGCGTCTGACGTCAGTCTGTCTTTTAGCGACTGAAATGCGCGTTCACATGCGTCTGTCCATACTACTTTGGTCGGCGCTTTTTTCCGAGTCAAGTCAGTCAATGGACTTGCAATAGCACTAAAATTTGCCACATATCTCCTATAGTATCCTGCCAAACCTAGAAAAGATCTAACTTCAGTCTTAGTAGTTGGTCGTAATGCGTCCCTAAGTTGTTCGACCTTTGAACTCTCTGGTTTTAACGTATCTTCGCTGAGGGTATGTCCTAGTTAGTCTAATTGTCTGAACCCTATATGGCACTTCGATGGTCGTGCGGTCAGTCCAGTTTGTCGTAGTCGTTCTAAGACGTTTTTCAGCAAAAGCATGTGTTCTTCCCATGTAGCTGTAGCTAATAGAAGATCGTCCATGAAATTGGAAACTCCCATCCCCCGCAATGGTTCAAGGAATTTCCGCATCATACGGGTGAAGACACTGGGCGCGTTCTGCACTCCGAATGGCATGACCACCCACTGGTAAGTCCCATCTGGAGTTGCAAAGGCGAGTTTTGCTCTGTCTTCACTACGGACTGGAATTTGCCAGTATCCTTTGGACAGATCGATCTTAGAAAAATATTTAGCATGGGTTACTCCTGCGAAAATAGACTCAGGGTCAGGTAAAAGTTCTACCTGGAATTCTGTAATTCGGTTTAACTTTCGGTAGTCGACACAAAATCTGTGTGCCCCATCCTTCTTCTGGACCAGTACAACAGGAGAGCTATACGCCGACTCGCTTGGTTCGATAATACCCAAGTCTAACATAGTTTCAACTTCCTTACGGACTGCTTCTAACTTCGCGTACGGCAATGGATACGGTCTTAACTTTACTGGGTTATCGTTCAGCAGCTTCAAAGAGAACTCCTCCAGCTCTGTCCTCCCCGGTCTCTCTGTTAAGACGCTCGAATATTCTTGAAGTACCGACTCCACCTCTTTACGTTGGTCTGACGTTAACGTAACGTCAAGTGTGACGTCGACGTAGGTTTCTTCCCTCGTCAACGGACAACTAGGGAGTACCTCCGCCTGCCCTGCGTTGTCGTCGGATTCTTCCGTCACGACGGTAGCCACCACGAACTCCGTAGGTGGTTCTCGCACACGGTACCGCTTCAAAAGATTTACGTGGAACAACTTATCCTTATCCCCTACTCGGATACGGTAGGTTTGTCCACCTTTCTTCTCTGTTACAACAAATGGCCCCTTCCATGAGACTTGCAGCTTGTTGTGCTCCAATGGCAACAACAACAACACCTTGTCACCCACCTCAAAGTGACGTTCCTTCGCCCTTTTGTTGTAATACTTGGCTTGACGTCCCCTTGCTTCGCCGAGATTTTCTTGAGCCAATTTACAAACTTCTTCCAGTTTGTTACGCAAGTCGACAACATATTGGTATGTCGTGCGCACTTCTTCGGATGCTTGCTCATCCGTCCATAACTGTTTCAAGACAGCCATGGGTCCCCTTACCGTCCGCCCATAAACTAATTCAAAAGGTGAAAAACCCAAACTTGCCTGGGGTACTTCACGATACGCGAACAGTATCGCCGGAAGGTATCGATCCCAATCCCTAGGTCGACCTTCACATAGCTTCTTTAAAGCCTGTTTCAATGTCCCATTGAAACGTACTACCAACCCATTACACTGCGAGTGGTAAAGGGTTGGTTGTCAGGTGTCTAATGGAGAGTAATCTATTTACCTCTTCCATCACCTGGCTCACGAACTGTGTCCCTTGGTCGGTCAGTATCTCGTCTGGAACTCCGACTCTCGACCACACCCCTAACAAGGCCTCAGCCACCGTGACTGAGTCAATGTTCTTCAAGGCCACTGCCTCCGGGTACCGGGTAGCGTAATCTACGACCGTTAATATATACCGATTTCCACTTTCCGCCGCCGGCTTAATCGGACCTACTAAATCCATCGCCACTCTCGAGAAAGGTTCATCTATTAGTGGGGTGGTTCCTAGTGGCACTGGGCGATGGGAGGTTTTCGGTGCCACTCGCTGACACTTGTCACATGACAAACAAAACCTCCTCACATCCCCATGCTCACCTGGCCAATAAAACTCCCTCACCAACCTATCTCTGGTCTTCGCCACGCCCATGTGGCTTCCGAGAAGACCCTCATGTGCTAACCTAAGCACTTCGTCGCGCTTCCCTACGGGTACCACAACTTGTTTAAACGTATCGACCCCTTTCTTGGCGTACCGATACAAAATACCGCGCTTTGTCGAGAACTTAACCTCGCCGTCTGGCAATTTCCGTACGGACCCGTCCGTCGCGTACCTACGTACCTTGTCAAGAGACACATCTTCCTTTTGAAGCTTCTCTAACTCACCAGGTACCAAAATGTCTATGGGCGAAGTCACGGATCTTAGCGGCTTCGACCCTGACCTTCGCTTCATAGCCCTCGTCTCCACTGACCCGACATGTATAGGGTTACACGTCATAGGGTTAGGTTGGGGCAACACATACCTACACCCTAATATTACGTCATGAGACAGTCCCAACAAACACGCTGCTTGAATTCGCCCTTTTACATATGGCGAATCAAGGTCTATGCTAACGACCGGAAGCGAATCCTTCGTCCTGTTAGCAAACTGTACTTCCACCGTCTCACCTGTATAATCTCCAGGTTTAACGTATCTACGGT
>JARLTB010000442.1:1467500-1505000 GCA_030141615.1 Unio pictorum
TATATATATATATATATATATATATATATATATATATATATTATATATATATATATATATATATAATATATATATATATATATATATATATATATATATATATATATATATATATATATATATATATATATGTTTCATTATATATTTATCTTCCTCTCTCGGCTAGAAAATATTTAGAACATCATGGTTAGATTTCTAGGTTGCAAAACTCATCAATCAGATGACAGTTCGTTCAAAGATCTATGACGTATGCAACTTAATGTATATTGATTAAATAATATTTGGTTTTATAAGAAACCGTTTAATATCTTGTACAATGATTCCAACTTAAATATAGTCATTTAGTTTGCTATATCTGTCTAATTGCAAATCAATTAAATTTAGAGGCCTATGTTTATAATGCTTCGAAATATAACGATCCGCTTGATACCTTTAAAATTATGCAAACAAATTAATTTTCTCTTTTTGTGCAGTTGTTTTAACAGTTTTCATGCCAGATTCGTAATTAGAAGGATGCATCATAAAATACAGTACAAATGAAGAGCCAGACTGTTTCCTTTGCAAAGGTACTCGATTTGCCTCTATATCATATGCATCCATTGATGCTAAAATAAATAAACACAATGCAAAATGTGCACTTCAGATTTATCTGCTTATAATGTTTTAATTAATGTATTGCAATGCATTAAACGTTTTTGTTCATTTGATTATAATCTTACAATGATGATGGTATTGACGAGGGCAACAAAAATATTGTGACGATGACGTTGATAAATAATATATGCACTTGACTTTAATATTTAGTTAATGCAGCAGAATTGCAATTTATTCGAGATGAAAATTAATTAAATCAGTCCCTTGTAATTTCCAGGTCGATATTGCAGTCTTGCAATTTTAGCCTAGCACGAAACTGGAATATGTTTAAGGGCTTATAGTTGCGTGACAGAATACTCAAACTTGTTTATCATTTACTCACTAATTCTGAATAAATGTAGATACTTACAATATGTTTGCTATGTTCAGAGCAGACGATTGAATTTATCAACTGGAAAAATAGGTCATATTAAGTTTCAGTTTAGTCTGATTACTTGTCTAATGTGTAGCTTTAATGTCATGACAAAAACGTCCTACGAAAACAAAACTAAATCACCTCACTTTTATGTTGGTGTCCGGCTGATTTTACTTAAGCAGATTTATGCTCTTCTAATGGCTATTTTCTGCCATGTATTGAAATACATCGCCTTTTGCACCATTACAGTTGTGTTTCTTATTTATTTATGGTACTTGTGTAAGAATAGGTATAAATACAGCAAATATGACATTTATTTCCAAATCCGAAAGGCTTGTAGTGTCATTAAAACTTCATTTCTATAACGTCAATTCGCCGCTATCAACCTTGCAATGCTAATCGAATTTATGACCCTTAAATCCGACCAAAGTTAAAAGCAAGAAACAATGAAATTATAATTTTTGCTAAAATGTTTTAATTGTTATGTTTGCAAGCTATTTGTAAAAATAAATTATTTTAAAGTTATATTCCTTTCAATAAGGCAAAAGGTAGCTCACCACCTAAAAGGTCGTTCTTCAGAGACAGAAGTAAATAAATGAAGTGCTTTATCAAGATGAGAACAAAATTTGGTTGACTAATGGGACAACCATGCTAGGATGCGAATCGTCGATCGAAAGAATTATTATACCCCGTCGGTTTCAATCGATATCGTAAACCATCTGTTTCAATGTTAGTGACAAAGCTTGTGGAGGGTAATATAAGGAATTACTTTTTGACAACTGGCCAAAAGAGCTTTAAGATTTTGTATATGTGGAAGCTGTTAATTAATATTGTTTATTGTTGCGTACCGATAAATACAAAACACTCCATAATACATATCATTAGGAAAAATACAAGATCAGCCAGGCAATGAAAAAAACAAATATGTACAGTACGCATTATGTTCAATTCATCAGATGTGATTGAAATATTTCACAATTGTAGCAGGTCAATGTCGGACAGAAAATAAGGCCTATGCGTTTAAAATTCTGGAAGACAAATGTATGCTCAAAACTATTTTGTATCAAAAACACAGTCATTTTTTAATTGCTATAAATTGGGCAACATTATATCTTTTCGTCTTTGAACGCGTTCCAGTGAGTTACAAATACGAAATACAGTGTCTTTTTCTTTTGAACAAAATGCACACATAAGACTCAAAGACTATAATGACCAATACATATACTACTAAAAATGCATATTTTGTCACTCAGTTGATGAGACGTGAAGGACATTTACACTTCGTAAAGCATTTGTGTGCCATCTTAAATAATTGAGAAACAAATATCGTTAAGAGATCGTACATACGTGATAAACAGTGTGAGAACAAAAATTAAATAAAATGTAATATATATATTTACCAATGGCTAGCTGATCTGTCTACAAATGTCATTGCCCGGGTTCTAATCAAAGCAGAGTCATAAAAAGGATATTTACAATTAGTTTAACAGATACCTCACGTTGCGGTCAGCGTTAAGACGTTAGTGCTAGGACTATGTCGGCTTAGTGTCAGGATATTACAATAAACTGCCAAACTGTAAAAATTGTTACCTTATGACTGGACAATTGTTAAAGCTATATTAAAAATCAAATTAGAGACACAGATTGTTAAATGCTTGATGTGATTGGAATGGCAATGACAACAAATATTTTAAATATATTAATGTTAGGTACGACAAAGCCAAGGACAGTTTTCGATGTCCCAGTGGAAACTATAGCCACATTAATGTGATCGTGACTTTAGTTTAGGTAAAATATTATAATCAGAGCTTGCAAGTAATTGCAGAACAAACAGACATTAAAGAGAGATCAAATTTCTAGTGGTGGTCTAAAATAAATCATCATTAACTCAAACTCAACTCAAACATTTTTGAAAAGGTTTATAATCAAATTCAAGATATCGACTGCATATATCTGTGAATTTTAGAAATGATTAAATAAACACAGATGGTATATTTCCACTTCTTGCAGCTATACCTGCAATGAAATCAGCTACTGCTCACGTTACCGCAAATTCCACCGCACCTCGTGATTTTGGGCTTGATGGTTCAAGGTTAGTGGCAAAAATAATTGATTTTATATAAACAAATCCATTCCGTTTTGTATTTCAACATTACCAACACAACAATTAACCGATCCGTCAATGTGTTGCCATGAAGTAAATCGAGTATAAGACGTGATTTTGAAACCTCCTTCTCCAGACAATACTTTACTCGTACAAAATCAACATTATACACCAGTTACCTTCTGATGATACAAATGGGCTATTTATTCATATCTACTCTTGTACGTGCCGTTATTTCTTCCCACGATATATACATTTTACTTTTCGATGTCTATATAAATGATAGGCTACATTTGCCAAGTACATGCACATCCTTATGTTCCGTTAAGGATAATTGCTGTAAAACATTAACTTTCTCTGCTAAATTTATTTAAATATTTAAATAAAAAGTACAGTAGCGATATTTTCATTAAATAGTTCAACCTCCATTTAAGGTCATCTTTCAGCGAACATACAGTTTTTAACTTATTAGTTCCAGTTTCGTTTGTACATATTACTTCCATATCGCAAGAGTTATATACTGGAAAAAGTTTCCGGTCAGTGGCGTTTTGTGTTAGTAGAGACTCAGTAGACAGTACTCGCTGTGACGGTTGACCAATAATGCATAGTGACACCTAGTTTCATTTGGAACTCAGTAATTATGTATGCGTCGGTCGAGCAGATATATTTATCAACGCATGTGTTGGCAGATTGAACATGCTGTGTAGACCTCGTGCACATCAGTACCGGTTTAGTAGGAACTGGAGGACATCCATTTCGTGCGGACTTTAATCCGGACACCTTAAACTCTTTATGATACTGGAATTTGCACAGGCGTAATCAAGTGAGATGGTGGGCAAGTATACACAACTTCCTAGTATTTAAATGTAACTCACAGGCAATGTGTGACAATATCTCTCCGCCATTGTTATGAACACATTTGTGGTCAAACACATAACACAAACATAATGGTGACGCAACTAACTATCTGTAACAGAATTGTAACCGAGCTGGTATTGAATTAAATAAATAATTCAAACACAATGCGTGAAAGTTAAAAATGTATTAACTTAATAAGTAAAGAAAAATGTACGATGTAAAAATACAACGATTCTCACACACGCTCAATATACACTTGATTCAATCACTCTGTACTATCACACATTGATTATAAACAATGAATATATATCTCTCTGATATAAAGCTTAAAGAAACAATTTCAAAAAATAGTACACACTAAAATAATCGTATAGATTCACGTAAACACAAGGCTTTGGATTCAAACAATCTCAAGTTTTCAAATACGTTAAAAATGTTCTGCACAGTCAGTAAGATTCACAAATCTCCTGGAATTCGTCTAATATTCAAACTCATCTTATGTAAATACAAATATACCAATTTAAACAGCAATTGAAATAAACATATGCTTCTTGACTTTTGTACAGTCGCACGATTCATCCACCGATAAACCGCACAGTTTCAACACGTTCCTCGGGTTGACCCTCTCCTTTGTATCGGCCGCTTAGACAGCATACAGCACCCTGGTATTAGCTACGTCTACAGTCGTTGCTTCACCTCAGGTACAGACATACGTTCATACATATTGACAACCACGTAACCTTGTAACGTTGTAACCCCATAACGTCGTAACCAACTCGTAAACTTGTAATCACCTCGTAACGTCATAACCTTGTAATCTCGTAAGTAAGCTACAAAAAAACCAAACTGGTAATAATAATGATTTATGGAAACTACTAAGTGTTCTCTTCACTAGATCCAATGATCCCTGCCCCGATTAAACCTTAATATTGCTTAATTCAAACGACAGTGAGTAATATTCATGGTAAATACCCGTGCATATCGTGATAATGATGTTTGCAGCCAATTGTTTTCGGCCGCGAGACAAATGTTTTGTTCTGTCGCTTGTCTGGAAAAAACCCCACCTATTCATACCAGACAGCACCGCATGCACGCACAACACAAAGAATAGAAAATGTCTCAGGCAAAACAAAAGTTTTTTTTCTTTCTTTCTAATTCTGTGACACTATCATACATGGATCTTGAACAAACTGAACGACAGTACATCAATGACCAGGGAATATAACAGCTGCGGCTGCTATGGAAAATTGACATATTATAAGACCACATTCATAATTTGATGGGATAATAGGTACTAAATTGATAATAATCAGTCAAACAGAAACTGCCAAAATTCGATTTTGGTATTATTTTGTTAGCGGGGCATAACAAACATAGTAACCATGATAATAATAATAATAATAATAATAATAATAATAATAATAATAGTAATAAGAACAAAAATAATAAGAGATATAAATCACTCCCACTACTTGAAAATTTAAGACAGTATTTGTTGTTTTAACTCTTTTATGACCATATTATATCACTATATTTATTTATTAGTGAACTCCGAAGAACCTTTTCAGCTTAAGAAATAGCAACAAGAGTCACACACGAAAGCTATATACGTACCATAATCAGAATTGAGCAAACTTAGAATTCAATTTGTATATGTATAATATTTCAGAATTTCCCATTTGACGATTTTTGTGAATACACGCCATTACAGTATCCTCAACTAAAAATAGAGTTCGGTTTTCTGCTGACAAAACATTCTGAATGGGTTAGTAATTTATAAAGTATTTATTGAGAAAGGGATTAAATTGAATTGCTGTGATTTTTAATCAACTTCAAAAGAAAAGAAGCCTTCCTTATAAACACACTTTTAGTAAATAATTTATCCTAACTTAAAAAAGCAAAACCCCAAATGGTATTACGCAATCTATAATACTATGTCATCAACGGTTTCTTAACTCCTCGTCGTGTAGTATAATTTGTTTGTTTTATTCCTATTTTCAAAGTACCTTTAAAACTGTTTCAGTCATATCGCTACGATTTCTTCAATGAGGCAGTTTATAGTGATGTTTAGCACTGGGGCATCATGCCGCAGAATGTAGCATGATTTGAAGCCCAAACACATTATCCTGACACCAGACCGACCAGTCCTAACACTAACTGATTAATGCTGAGCGCCATGCGGGGCAGCTGTTAGTACCAATTTTCCAAGTCTTTGGTATGACTTAGCCGTGGATCGACCCAACGACTTCCCACTTCTGGGGCGTAGGCTCTAACCACTAGGCCACCGGAGTAATGCGTGTAGTATTAAAGTGTTTTACTATTGCCTACGGCATCAAAGTCGTAATGGATTAGTTTTTGACTCCATGTAGACGTGTTCTTTTAGATATATAAACACGTTTTCATTTATTTTGTCTTTCAGTGATTGTATATAATTCGTCTTGTCCTATCTCTACCCCTGCGGGTTCGTGGTTGTAGAATTAACCAACGTGCCTCACTCCGTGTCGCAAGAGGCACCTAAGAAGAGTCAACATGTTTGCCGTGGATTGCGACCCGTGTCGGAGGATGAAAGGATCCTGGTAGTTGAGAGAAGGCTTTTCCGATGCAATAAACTGCTTTGTCCACTACGTTTCATATACGGGCGGTCAGGATGGGCTTGGTCACGACAAATCGGCTGATCATATAGAGCCCTAGAAAGTTTCATTTTTACCTGCATCCCTCTTGATACCACCGTTGCCAATAAATTCTATCCCGTTTGTTTTCCCTTTCCCAAGTTTTGGAAGTCTTCCTAGAAGGCAGTGGCTTAACGGGTCAATCGGGAGGTAATTTTACCGACCCTAAAAGGAGACTTCAGGGGTTAATCAATGGTAATTTTATCTACTGAGTATATTATTTGTGTAACCATGACACTTGAAACGTGTCCCCTCGTTGGGCTCCATGGTGGGCGGGAAGCATGGGTAGAGAGAATTTAATTTAGCAAGCATGGGCAGTAAAAACAAAATTAAAACAAACGCACCAAACCACATTCAGACTATGATGAAAAACAATGTGGTGTGGATTCAATTCCAGGCTTCATGGTTATTCAATCTAAAGATGACTTCAAATTTCTTGCTACACTATCTCAGTTTATTATTGAAAAAACTATTACGAGATCGATTGGCACACCTAAAAGTGTCAACAAACTAACATGAGGTAGCCGTCTTGTTCAGTGTGAGAGAAAAGTCAAACAGACAAGATCAAGAAATGCAAACTTTTTTCGATATTCCAGTGACCTTCTTCGATCACACTACACTCAGTTTGTCCATAGACATAATGCGCAGTCGTGCCTTGGCTGCACTCACATATCATCGAGGAGATGAAACGCGAAGGTGTCATTTCATTGCGTAGAATACGTATTAAACGTAATAACAACCTGCAGGACACCAACACAATTGTACTCAACTTCAACGAACCATCAGTACCCAAAGTAGTCAAAGTTTTTAAAAGTGAATGTCAAGATCTACATTCCAAACCCCGTTCGATGCTATAAGTGTAAAATATATGGCCATCACGAAGCCCGATGTTCAAACGTCAAATTATGTGGCCGTTGCGGAGACCATTCTAATCAGGAATCTGATTGTAGAGAAAAATCACGCCAATTCAAAGGATTGTGATACGTGGAAACAGCAGACGAAAATCCAGAGGGTAACGTCCACATCAAACATTGGCTATCATCAGGCCAGAAAATACTCGAAAACACCACAACGGCTCCTTAAACAATCAAAAGCATTGTTTACGTTACACGATTGGAAAACAATTAGAGACAAACCCGTCCATCTTCCAGAACTAGTATTATGAACTCCTCGCATAAATTTGAAACTCCACTAGAATTTATACTGAAGTATCAAATAGATGAGGAAAAGGATGCTGCAGCCTTACTGAGTGGCAAATACATATCAAAGGTTAGTTTGCCAAATGATGCATCAATTTCTTCAGCCGAATACAGAACAATAGACCTTGATCTTAAAATTTTCGAAAACAAAGTTATTTTAATCAACATCATTTTCTGTGACTCACTATCTTTCTATGATATGAAAGCTTTTAGTGCTAAATTCTGAGTGAATTTGCTATCAGCAACAATTTTTTGAGTATTAAGGTTAATTACTAAGTTCAAATAAACAGCTAGGTTCTACGTACACCTGAAAGCAAACTGTTGAACTAACATAAATGAAGAATAATGAATCAGTTGAATATGGTTAGGGCACGTTATGGCATGTAATACGTTTGTAAACTTTAAACCTATTATAACATGATCACTGAGAAAAATGCATTGCTATGGCTGATGTTAGGAATATTATGCCAGGAACAATCAAACATTTTATACGTGAGGGTTGTGATGTAACTATAAATCGAATATCCCGGCTAATGTTTACAAACTGAGAATCAAATGATAATACTGACTTCTAAATGGAAAGTCGTAATGGAGAACGATTTACGTAAACATACACATTCTTGGAGAATTTAACCGCTAACATTAAGCTCAGATTGTTTTCGTCATACATTAGTTATCGGTTTGACTTCGTATGCCTAAAATGATAGTACAATCTTTACATGACAGGTTCTGTAAACATTATCTACCAAATCAGTTGTAAACAGCTTGAGTATTCCATCACGCTTAATGGTTAGTGACTCCAAAACAATACACCAGTCCATACTGTCCATCTAAGATCATATAATTGATATGATACGTTTCACTGAGACGTAGTGAAACAGAAAGATGATGAGACAAGAGAGAGAGAGAGAGAGAGAGAGAGAGAGAGAGAGAGAGAGAGAGAGAGACTGTACTTACCGAAAGTTTGACTACTTCTCATGTCAACAAGACAAATAAAAAACCTAGTAATGTATATTTGCACAACATACCGCAAACCTCAACGCATGTTTAAATTATTTTATATACTTTACCTTTTCTCGATGAGTGACAATACAGTAGCAAATGCCTAAAGGCCTTTGTTATGTTTATTAGAATTGTCTACCAATATGTATGATTAAGGTCTAACCTTACTTACAATCTTTGAATGTTCTGTAAAAACCATTCGATCTACATCCATGTCATTTTTTATAGGACTAGTGGTCGAACATTTCGGATGATTTGTGATTTAGTTCAAAATCCAATACGTTCCTCTTAATGTTTTACTTTCTGGATTTTACTAAACGTTTCGGTTTTGTTATCTTTTGCAACTGAATGTAATGCCTTAGAAACAGTGAGGCCTTGCGTGGAATGTCACTTTAAACAAATGAGATAATATAATAAATTCGAAATTTATATTGACATTATACCGTTATATTCGATGTTAAAGTAAACCGTTTTAATTTCACATATGTCATAAATATTACGCAAAACACGGAAGCGTTATGAATGCTATCTTTGCTTCAAACAAATACTAGCGAAGAATAGTACTCTTGGAATAAATAACGTGTTGTCTGAGGTTCTCATATAATATGATATCGGATGCATAAACCTTCTTTAAGAAAGGAAGAGATTATCAGATCGTATTTATTGAAACAACTCGTTGGAGTCTACTGTTTTGAGTTTTATTAGTAAGTTTCCAGTTTGCTTTGAATCGAAATATTAAAAGAATTACAATACAGATAAATACATAGAACAAGATTTAGGAAAACGTCAGGTCTTGAAACTGGATATGACAATTCACATAATAAGAGAGACAGAGAGAAGAATCATTATCCAAGGGAATAACATAAATGCAGAGTTTTATAAAGAGTGACAGCAATACGAAGAGAAGCAGGTGTTAACAAAAGACTAGCTTTGAAACAAAAAGAAGTACATCAGCACATTCCAGATTTTGATGACATTGCTGAAAGTTTGAAATGGCCATGACAGCCTTATACTTTTGTATTATGTAGCGATTGTTAAAGATCCTGAAGTTTATACTTCAAAGTGTTAATTATGAGTTCTATAGACATATATTTTAGGGGTAAGATTTGCAACATCATGCATATTTACAAAGGTTTACGGAATGACTAAAATATGCTATATGACAATCGACTCAAAAGTTAAATACATAGGGACGAAAATGCAACAGAATGGTTGAGTTCGGTAGCTTATAATGTGCATATCTGAAATTATTTATTTCTTTATTCTTTCTAAATGAACTTGGTCCATCTCAGACGTTAAACGTAATTTCAAAATGAAAATCAAAGTATTTCGGTGTGGTGACTCACTAAATACAGTTATGTTTTTTCTTTATTCATGTGATCTTGACACGAGCTTGCTCTTAGAGATATGAATTCAAAACAATCAGTCACGTCACTTAACGACGTATAGTAGTCTTCGACTAGTTCTGTTGATTGAAATAACATTGGATAATAAAAGGGTTTCGGAGACATGCGATTTGTATCGTAGAAACAACATGATATCATCATTCTGATAATTTTCTTCGCTACGTTTTGTACTTTGAAAAGGTGAAGTCCACGTAACGTTAAGTTTACGATGTACTCGATTTAATGATTGACGTCTGATAAATATGTTTCGGTATATGCAATTACTAACATTATGATATATAAGTTATACTGATAAACGAGCAACAACTCCAGGAAATAGAATATAAATTATATACATTAAATGGCCTATATTTAATTTGTGTAATTGTAATGTAGCATGTACTTTATCAGCTAATGATCCTAAATCAATGCAAGAAGCAAACACAGACGTGAAACCAAGGACCATTTCAAATTATCAAAAGCAACATCAACCTTTTCAATCTAGCACTAAACAGTTTGCTGCTTATTCATTCATGATACATACGTTTAGTTAAGAAGCACAATTATCCTGGCAAACGAGTGATGTATTATTTTGAGTTAAAATTCTCACATAATTTGAATGGACCTCACAGATATGGACTAGATGATGATTGAAGTACCTAAAAGTTATTTTAATCTAATGAAAGTAACGAACACTTTTCCACTGCACGTTCTAATTTAATGTTGAACGGAAGACAAAAGAAAATATGAATCACTATTTATGGGAAACGATTAGGATTTGTCCCCAAAGAATAACATTCGCAGTTATTGTCCGCTGATAAAATGTCTTCTGTTTTTATGAAAACCATCTATACTAGACTTGTTTCATTAAAAACACAACTATTTCAGACATGGTTATACACATGTACTGGTCCCACAAAATAGTAACTCATAATCTAGTATTGAAGCCAATTGCAATGCATCTGCAGCCCATTCATCGGCTGTTGTCTAGTTGCTTTACATCATTCTATTAGGCTACATCTTGCTTAAGAAATGTGAATGAAGTGCTTTTACTAAGGCCATACAGAGGCAAGCAAAATGTACTTACCTGTAAAACTTTAATATTGCTCTTAATTGCATTATCTCTTTTATTGTTCCCTTTCACCCTTGTATCCTACGAACGTGCATCAGATCACCTCTGCATTATATGCTATCTCGATGTATCAGTCCCTAACTCTCTTCCCTTTATTTGCTACTAACAGAAACCTTCGTATGATAAAAACAACCAAATTCATGCATGACATCCAAGAAAATCTAACAACTTATTTACATCCTACAGCAGAACAACTCGAGAACTGACTGCGTTCATCGCTTGAAAAACACGCCTATACACTAAATGCAGAGAATCAATAAATATGTGTTTTCCATGGTATAGCAGTGTTAGAGACCAGCTTCGCACTTTTAAAAGACATCACCCAGAAACAGAGAAGCTTTTGCATTCCACCAGACTCACTATTCATAAACGAATCTATGAAAACGATATGAAGAACATCACTAACATGGTCCTTTTAGCGAAAGTATTCCACTACAGTACTAACATCACGGAGATTAACAGCTGCAAAGAGCTCTTCGAGATAACTAACAATGTCAATGAACAAATGTACACCTCTACCAAATATCTTCTCTCCAGTGGACTTTCCAGACATATTTAAAAATGTATTCCGTGACAAAGTATAAATCATTAGAGGTTCGCTTGACAACACAATTTCAATTGACCAGTCACCACACAATTATGATACATAATTTCAGCGACAACCATTAGGAGCATTTGAACCTGTATATATTTAATTAGTACGGACAATCGTAATGAAGACTACACCAAGTCTTGTGAACTTGATCCAATTCTGATATCACTCCTGCTTGAGTTCTTGGACCCAATATTGCCAATGTTAGAACTTTTTTAAAATCTTATGTGTCCTAGACTAGGTGAGCATTGTATGATTATAAGCACCATTAGGAATCGTATCTGCAGATTTCTTAGCTAACTTGTTTGCCTTGATTGTTTTGAGAAGTGATCTTGTTCAGTCATGTGTATGTTATTTTAATTGGCCGAGTAACTTGATAAGAGACCCATTATTTTTACAAATCCCATTAATGCCTGTGATATTTGTATGTGACTGTTATTTTAGAAATAAGTGTAGCTCAGATTTTTGTATTTAACATTTACATTGGTGTATAGTGGACTATTCATGTACGTATGTGTAGTGCAGTAAACATGTATTTGTGTAGTAGACTACTTGTATGTGTAGACTAAGTGTGTGTGTGCGTGTGTGTGTGGACTATACATGTATGTGTATGGGACTTTAGCTGTACATGTTTGAACAATGTAACACATGATTATAAAATATAAACAGAAACCAAAGACTTTTGCTTACTGGTAACTAACACAATCCATGAATGTAGAGATTTTACTAACAAAATTTGGATAAGGTTTCAAATATATATATATATGAAAACTTATTTTAGAATGAAGTTTATTTATGTCTTTTGACACATGTTGTTGGCTGTTTGGAATGTCTCTGTGTCAGTGTTAAAATAATGTACAACTTGAGCACCATGTTTATAATAAATAGTTACTTTTACACTTACTGTTTTGCACCTTTTACTACTTTCTATGATTTTGTGTACATCACCAGAGCACTTAGATTTTCTTAAAATAATTTATCACAGTAATTACTGGAGAAAAGGAACTCTACAAAAGCACATAGCTTCAAGTGTATTTCAAAATATTCCAGTCACTGCATCCAAGAGTTGTGGAACAGCATGTTGTATCATGAAACATACAATACAGTCTCAGAAAAGTTAGGAACAAAACTAATACAAATGTGGCAAAGAGACTAACACAGATATTGTGACAAAGGTAGTACAACCCTGTGTCTTGTCATCTTGCAAGTATGTTATTCTACAGTTTTGCCCAAGTTACATTATATGACATATTTGGTCACATTTTTATATATACATTATAAGTAATTTTTTATACCAGATCTTAAATTTAAAAAAGGTCAAAACAAGCGTTCATCAGTCTGACTATTGGATAGCATAAAATAGTTTTAGCCTAGGATATCACTGATTGCTGTATGACTATTGGATTGTATCAGCTAGTTTTAACCTAGAATGTCACTAATTGCTGAATGGCTATTGGATATCAAATAGTTTTTGCATAGGATGTCAGTAATTACTGCGTGGCTATTGATTTTCAATGGTGACCAAGGCAGCATCTCTGTTTTCCATAATGATTAATTTGCATTCAGTTTTACAAAAAGCCTTATTTGCTGTAACATTATATTGCCTCCTAAGACTTTGTATATTTTCAGAAACATATTCTCCATCCTGCACATTAACCTTGTTTATCAAAAACATTTCTTATGGTTTATAAGAAGTCGGTAGATGAGATGATGCTCTCGGTCTTCATTTTAAGGTTCACCAATAATTTGCATCACACATGCTCCCCTGAACATTTCAGTTAAGTTTATTGGTGTAATACATCTTCTGCAAGGTAGATGAAACTTCTTCTGGTAGTTAAAGTAGTGTTCAATGCTACTCTTTTTCCAGTGAAGAATTATATAGCAATTTCCATCTGGAAAAATTAAAGCTGTACAGTTTTTCAGCTTCATGACAAAAGTAAAGGTAAAGACATGTGAAAAATGTTGTGTTAGGATTGTTTCTTGTTTCACTATCCATATACACTACCTGATGAAATTAATTTTGGGAAATAATATCCTCTAACAAATCTAGTAATCTCAGAAAGACTAGGAAAAACAATCTTTTTTCCCATATCTATAAACGTAGTTCTTCCAGGATACAATTATATAAGTTACCTATGTCACAAGTGTGTAAGCAACAACAGATAGGATCCAGTATTCTTTGGAAACAGTTGATGGACAATGTGAAAATGAGTATTGTGTCTAACAGACGTCTTGAATCCACACACCATGGCAAGAGTTCTGGAAGATTCTCCAGTGGCAGATGTACCTGTAGTTTAGATTCTCTGCACTGTACTGACTACAGCCATTGCATAGTACATTGCTGATACAATGATGTCAGGTCCTATACATGCATTGCTAGAATTGCATGTAAAATAATTAATCAACAAAAATTGCTAGTTGTTGGCATATGGAAACTTTGTTTCAGGACTTTCCTTACGACTCCGTTTTCCCTGGCTTCTAAAATATCATATGCCAGACCAACAGCAATTGACTCATCATTTTGACTGTCGATCTGCCTATGCAGCAACGATACTGAAGGGGTTTTTAATTACGAAAGATTCATAATTTTAAACTGTCAAACCACAAATTAATTGACAGGTAAATCTATTGTGACAACTTCAAGGAATCCAACAGGAATACCCATTATCCATCTGTCGTTCTGGCTCGTTAATGCTGATGCACACATTGATCACATCATTACTTGTCTGAACCTCATTCTCCAATGGATTTAACAGGTGCCGTTTTTAGGGCTTATCCAGTGGGCAATATCGTGGATGTAGAGGATATTCAGCTTCCTGGTCCTTAGGGATGTTCTACCTTAATATGGAAGGCATTAATAATGAGTATAGCCCTCCCTGTTTAGGTGGATACTAGATTGATTATGAAACTAGCGGAATTCAGTTTTACGGCAGCGATTGAATACATATTTCAGCTCATATTACAGCTGATTGAACATCCAGCTCCTACAGTGAACTGAGTCTCAATGCTTTGATTGTTTTTGATCTAAAAAATGAATATCGTCCTTCAGGTATCTCCACCAGTCCCAGAAATCACTGGTCGTCCGTCAAACAAGATTAAAGACTTGGGTTACGTTAAAGTCAAGTGTCTATCGTACGTGTATCTATTCAACTCTTGATTCGGATAAAGTCAATGTTATAACCTTGGAAAAAAGGACATATTATAGTTAAATATGTGTACCCCTCTTTTAAAAACAATCAGTCGATACGTTTTTAACACCATTTCGAAGTTAATCCGTAACAATGTTACAACTTCGTCACTACTCATTTTTGTTTTCATTTCTTCCATAGACGAAAACAACAGCACTGGTCATGTGTGGGATTTGGATAGCCGCATATCCACGGCCACCAGCACAGCTGCAGATCATATGATGAACTCAGTGCTATGACGACCTTCTGTAATGTGGGCTTTGTGAGATGAGGCACCCTTTTTTAAACCGATTGCATAGAGGCGATACGCTTCTCAAACATTCTCTCTCTCCTAATGTTCGGTAGACACATTTAGGACATCAGGAAGCATGTAGCAGAGGAACTAAGACATTCAGTTTCGATGTCCGCTACTTCCAACTTTCGTCCGCTTTAGTTTATGGCATTCCAAATCGTTCAAAATGGGTGAGCTGGAGCAATCGTAGACTGAGCTTGGAGCAATCGTAGCGTGAACTGAAGCAATTGCTTGGTGAGCTTGGAGCGATCCTAGAATGAACTAGAGCAATCGTAGGGTGAAATTGGAGTGATCGAAGGGTGAGCTGGAGCGATCGTATGGTGAGCTGGAGCAATCGTAGTGTGAACTGGAGCAATCGTAGGGTGAGCTTGGAGCGATCGTAGGGCGAACTGGAGCAAACGTAGGGTTAGCTTGGAGCGATTGTAGGGTGAGCTTGGAGCGATTGTAGGGTGAGCTTGGAGCGATCGTACGGTGAGTTTATATATATATATATATATATATATATATATATATATATATATATATATATATATATATATATATATATATATAGATATATATATATATATATATATATAATTAAACAAAATAAGAACATACTGACACTTGGATGGACATAAACATTTAAAATGAATAAGGTGAGACGGTTCAAATCGTCCTAATTTTGCATTAAGCCTAGCAATCAAACAGTTAAATAAAACTTGCGAAAAAAAATATTCTTGTTTATGTAAACCTGGATGTTTTTAGGATGCCTATTAGTTTGAATTCTTCTAGGATTCCTCACGATGTGAAACAAAGGACTGAGAATACTGATAGTTGATGAGTTTAAATGAGACTAAGTTATATCATTCTGATGGAGGATACTAAGTTTTAAATACAGTCTGATGTTAGACTCTAAATTGCATACATTTTGTTGGCAGAGACCAAGTTACATACATTCTTGAAGAATAACAGAACTCGAGAGATATTGCTATGTACAGACCATTAATCATCATAATCCTGTTTTAAATAATCTTTTTAATATATTTATTAAATTTTCTTGTCTGAATACATCATTATAGAATCTGTATTAACAGATTAAACACTAGAAGAGAAATTAATGTTCTACTATTATTTAAAGTATTACTACAAGTGAAACAATATCTAAGTGGGACACATACTTGCAGGTCAAAGCATTTACTCGTCAGAGCGTCCTCAGCCTTTCTTGTCAATCTAGAATAAGCACTCGGATGTATATAGCGGAATGATTAAAACATATTGGTGGAAACAAATATTAAAACAGCACATTGTGACTTTCATATTAGATTTGTTTGGACAAGGATGGTTTGAAAAAAGTCACAAACTAACTTGAATGTCCTTTAAGTCTAGAGTTTCCCATTAGTACCTACTTAAGATCTAATCACTTTTACCTTGGCCATAATCCACACCTAAATTGAATGTAAATTTAAGTTTTCATAGTTGCATACTTGTTAGTGCCCAACATATTATTGATAATGGAAATTTGAATCAAATAACTCATCGATTTTGATGATACAGACAGTAGATTTGGGTACATATTAATTAAATATAAACTTTATTTATTTAATGTCGATTACAGATTTTGATGTGATGACAACATTATCATAGAAGCTTTGTTAAAGAAAAGAAGAAACTCAAGCTTAAACTCAAAACCTGAAATTTAATGATATATTGAAAGTGCAAATTCTAAGCGAAATAAATTGAGCATGTTATTGAAGACATCAAAGTATAGCAAATTCTTAAAGTTTCATGATCTATTTTTTTTAGTTTGATATGAACTTGAGTGTCTTCGTCGAATAATTAAGAAAATACATGGTATTGAATTTGGAGACAGATGTATAACTGCCTGCGAGGAACCCATCAGGTTTGGGCTGGTTATTACAAATCAGTAACGTGTCAAAACCTTAAACAAACTAACAACTCCAGGGGTATAAGTGTGTGTGTTACCGCAGCACCATCTGGTACTAAATGAGACAAGAAACCCAAAGGCTGTATAAGATTTATATTTTTATTTCAAAGGAAAAAGACTCTAACTCTATATGAAATTCTTACAAAAATGTAAATAATAAACATCCGATAGGACATTTCTTGATAAAAAGTCTAAATGAGCAGCAAAAGGTCACTGCAAAGCAGTGTCAGAAACAGGTAACATAACCGTCAGCTTCCACTTAGGTAATAACTGAACTTTTCATATCTGCATAGACAATGGCTGACAAATGATACGAAAAATCTGAAATGCCAAAATATATAGCTTGTTTTCCTTGTCTTTTCTGGGGGTTAGGGTAATGGCATCATGATAAATAATCAAAATGGGTAATTGTTAACCCTGAAATGCATAACTGGATAACTTAGTTAACATGATTACCTGAATAGTAACTGTCCAAATACATTCTACACAAAGTGACATTATCCTGCTGATAGCTTTTCCATTGATAAAATTTATTATGGCGAACTACCACCATTTTCTTAAAAGGTCTCATTGTAATAGAATGTAAATTCATGTCTGATCAGATAATAATTCTGTATATTTTGACTTTTTTGATAATTCTATAATCCCGCCCAATCATTATATACTTATGAATAAATTAATACCAAGTACCCATAGCTAGATTCACACTCATTTGATAGCTATATTATTTGGTCATTATTTACCCACATGGGTTGTCTAGGAAACTTATTTTTAAATTTTGTTATTAAGACAGTACCTTCTTTTAGTCTGAAACATAACACTCAGTTTTCAAATTTTAAACTGAATCGACAATTCACAATTTGTAAAGTCTGTGATGACAAGAAAAATATTTCTGAACTAAATTAAAAGCAAGAGGCCCAAGCTGGTTGACTGAAATTGCTGACTTTACAGGAGACCACTGCACAAAGTAAGTTTATGAAAGAGCACAACCTAGGTGAACACTCAGAAACTTCATATTATCTTAATTTTTTCCACTTTACCATATCGTCATAAAAATGTGTTCTAAAGATAATGCCATAATATGCACAGACTCCAACTTATAATTGAAATCATACTTTTCATTTTTTATATCCACCTATTTATAGAGTTGTATAGAACTGGATCAGATATATATAGTCTCTGAATCAAGAAAGTCAACAACCTCAGCCATTTGCAATGCAAGGAAGTAATTAATATGTGCTAATCTGACTCACTATAGAAATGTGTCTGACAAAGATAATGTAAGCTTAAGGTGAACCAAACTCCAACCAGAATTCGGTCATTAAGGTCAATCAGATAAATGATGACTTTATTAATATTTATGGCTCTTGATCCTAAACAAACTTTTGTAACATCTTGATAATATTTAACTATATAATAACCTTGATTAAAATATAACCTAGATTAAAATCTGATCAGAAATGTAGCTGCTAGATTGGTAACAAGTTCAGTAAGTCATATGCAAGGCCACATCAAATAATACGGATAAATTTCTCTCATAATCAAAGTAAATCAAAATCTTAATGAAATAATTCTGTTTACCACATATATTCTATGGAATATTTTACATCTAGTGGACAAGAAGGGTAATATCATCAGAATAGTGACACCTATACCTAGCATGTGCTTCACAAGACAGCAGAAAGAAGGGTAGTTAAATAATTATATGGCACCTACTGATATTTTGTGTAATTTTTCATGTACCCCACTCATAAAATTAAATAAAAAGCAGTTCTAACCTACATTTGTTATCCATACACTTGAACAGGAGATATTTATATACCATCCATCTATCTTTAAATATATTTCCTTCTGAACGGCCAGTTGACAATTCACAAAAACATCGTACACAGATTGCCTGTGATAGGGTTATAGTTTTGGGAACATCAGGAGGTGCGGGTGGGGTGGGGTGAGGGATTAGTAAAAATAAACATTGGGATGTGCCATGTCAAAGCAATTAAGTAGCTCTGTTATTACTAAAACTAAATTTTATACCATGAAAACATAAAATACAAATTGGCAATGACTTGCCTTCAAACTTTGCTGAGGTTAATATGTTGTGTTATCCCTTAATAATGTATGTAACTTGGTCTCTGCCATCAAAATATATGCAATTTAGACTGTACCACCAGTCTTTATGTAAAACATAGTGTCCTCTATCAGAATGATATAACTTAGTCTCATTTCAACTCATCAACATTCAGTATTCTCGATTATCTGCTTTCACATCGTGAGGAGTGCAAGAAGAATTAAAACTAATAGCCATCTTTAAAACGTCCAGGTTTACATTGACAAGAATAACTTTTTTCAAGTTTTATTTAACTGTTTGATTGCTAGGCTTAATGCAACATTAGGACCATTTTAACCTTCTAACCTTATTTATTTTAAATGTTTATGTCAATCCAAGTGTCATTATGTTCTTGTTTTGTTTAATTATCTATATATATGCTCACCCTACGATTGCTCCAGTTCACCTTACGATCGCTCCAATCTCACCCTATGATTTCTCCTAGCTCACCATACGATCGCTTAAAGCTCACTCTATGATTTCTGCAGTTCACCCTACGATTGCCCCACATCACCCTACGATCTCTTCAAGCTTAACATGCGATTGCTCCAGTTCACCATACCATTACTCCAGCTCATCCTACAATCGCTCCAAGCTCACCCTACGATTGCTCCAGTTCACCCTACAATTGTCCAAGCTCGCCTGGTTGTTCTAGTTCACCCTATGATTGCTCCTAGCTCACCCTACGATCGCTTCAAGCTCACCCTATGATTTCTCCAATTTACCCTACGATTGCTCCAGTTCACTCTACGACCTCTCAAAGCTTAACCTGCGATTGCTCCAGTTCACTCTACCATTGCTACAGCTCATCCTACAATCGTTCCAAGCTCACACTACGATCGCTCCAGCTAATCCATTTTTAACGATTTGCCGTGCTATATTAGTTGCAGTTTTTCAGACGTCGCCTATCGTACAAGTTAATAATGCGCTAGAATTGTTTTTGTACCTAGGCAAACATAGGGCGACTGTAATCCTCCAAGTTTTACAAACAGTCGGGTTAAGGGAAGATGGCAGAGGAAGACTGGTTGTGCGCCATAACCATGCTGATTTTGCATCTAATTGCGACTCGTGTTACCAATCTATTGATTGTACCTTTGGTTCTATTTTTCTTAAACAATGGAAACAGACCGAAATTCGAAATCACATTCAAATTTAGTGAACAAAGCAATGGTCCTGAAACACGCGTGATTCTGCATAAACTATCTTAATGGCTCGTGCTTGAAATTTATTTTTAATATTGGATGACTTCAAACGTGGGCAAGACTATGCATATACCTTCGGTTACCTTTTATTCTGGGTTTTGTTGAATAATTTTCGAAACATTATTTTTTCTCTCCAGACCAGTCAGTCAAACTCCAAGACAGATGAACACCAAAGAGAAAAGGTAGATCGTTCATCACATAACTTTATTGTTTAATCACTTAATGATTGATATGTTCTCACGCAACTTCTTCTACTTGCAGAAGTCAAACCACTAATATACATGCACTTATTTACTTTCAGAGATTATAATCAACTTATTCATCTTTAATAGTTATCAATGTACGTTGCGCTTGTTATTGTAATCAACTAAATAATTTATCTATTTAAGCTTCAGCGACTTCAATGATTTTAGCCGTCCTTCTTAATTGTTCTCACAAACTTTGAATTCATGTAACTATATCCACTTCTGCAAACGCTCATTTTAAGGATTAGGCAAATTATTTTAAGCAAATGGTCATGTCACTTATTTAGTTCATATATTGATCTAAAATTTCAATCAAGCAATAACAATATTTTCTATTTTACATTCTCAGCACTGAGATAAGAAGTTTAACAATAATACAGCCACTCTCGATTATCTCAATTAGATTAGTCTGTAATAATAAATCATTTCTAATCTATGAAACAGTTTAATATGTCATACTACTGCCTGCCTATATATATATGTCTGTGTGTGTGTGTGCGTGTGTTGTGTGTGCATGCATGCTACATACATACATACATGTATGCATTCATGCATGCATTCAAGCATGCATACATACATACATACATACATACATACATACATACATACATACATACATACATACATACATACATACATACATACATACATTCATACATACATACATACATACATACATACATACATACATACATACATACATACATACATACATACATACATACATACATACATACATACATGCATACATACATATATACTCTTCCCCTTACATAAATATATATATATCTAACTGATAAATAGCGTATGATTAGTTATTCGCAGTTCTCACCTATATATGGAATTATGGACGGGAAATACCACTTATCGAATAAATTAATACATAATAAAAGTCGTGTTTATACCCAAGAAAAAGTGTTTTTTAACAACGTAAATGTAAAGTCCTTGAAAACATATTGTCATTGATCTAAGCAGCGAGGCAATAATTGAGAACTTTACTCTTGCGCATGAAAGTAAAGATCATTACCTAGTTCTTTCTAAAATCACAATTCTATTGTATTGACTACACGAAAATATGCCAATTTATTATTCTTGTAAATGATTCTTTAATATACACACACACACATATATATATATATATATATATATATATATATATATATATATATATATATATACATATATATATATATATATATATATATATATGTATGTATATATATATATATATATATATATATATATATATATATATATATATATATATATATATATATATGTGTGTGTATATATATATATGTGTATATATATATATATATATATATATATATATATATATATATATATATATAATTATGCATATACAATATACATTATTCTTCGATGCATGTGAAGACCTTTTTAAAGGAAATACATTTTGATTAAGTGAAGCTATGTAAATATTTAGAATGCACAAAATCATTAGGAATTTAACCCACTTCTAATAAATGAAACACAGGATAAAATGAAATAAAGATAACTATGTTAAAATTTTACACAGTGTCTGCCAAATAAAAGGTAAAGGTGAAATAATATAATAATATAATATATAAAAATTAGATAAAATCGTCAGAACATAGTTCATTTTATACATACCGTATTTTTTTATTTAAACAGCCAAAAGTTGTAAATGCAAAAATGATATAAATATTAAACTTTCACAATTCGGACACTTCATTAGGCGATTTACTTACGTCATAAAAATACTTTATAATAAATATACAGTTGGAAAGTAGTGACAGTTATGGATCAAATACTCATTGAATTTAATAAATTATTTGTAAATTTTAGTCATTTTTTTAAAAAAGTATTGAATTTAATGAATTATTCTTAAATTTTAGTCAGTTTTTAAACAGTATTAAATTTAATGAATTATTTGTAAATTTTAGTCATTTTTTTAAAAAAAATTGAATTTAATTAATTATTTGTCAATTTAGTCATTTTTTTTAACAAAAAGTATTGAATTTAATCAATTATTTGTAAATTGTAGTCATTTTTTAAAAAAGTATTGAATTTAATGAATTAGTTTTAAATTTTAATTATTTTTTAAAAAGGTATTGAATTTAATGAATTATTTGTAAATTTAAGTCATTTTTTAAAAATAAGTATTGAATTTAATGAATTATTCGTAAATTTTAGTCTTTGAAAAAACGTTAGCACAAGATTGTAATATGTTTATTGGTAAATAAGCTACACACTTGAATAAGTGAAATTTTCTAGGTCAGATTATTTTTAAGAGAAACTTTGCAAATTCTTGTTTTTCGCAGATTTCTACTGAGAATGTATAACTATTTTAAAACTATATCAAATGCAAAATTGATTATGGGTTATTGATTGAAATTTTAGACTCAATTATGAATATCTATAATTCATGATGTCTTTTAAATTGCTATCGTTTCTGATTTTCTAATTTTTTTGTGTGGCCTTTATTTATTAATATTCTTTATTTGTTTCTTTTATTTACTGAGATTCTTTCGGATACTGTGAAAGAGTGGATGACAGCCTACAAGAAAAAATGTAGTATGTATTGTAAATGTGAATATGTGTACTTTTTTGAAAAGTAATCTATGGAAGTGCATATATGCTGGAAAATTGTTCTCAACTTCTCGAAATTAAACTGTTTCCAGATAAACAATAAAATGTGTATTATTACAGACAGACATACTATAAGCATGACACTAGTCTTACGACGTAATGCAGACAGAAAGATCGCCTAACATTTTCCCAGATGCTGTCGAAATATTAAGTTGAATTTATCACGAATCGATGAGTCTTGAATCGAATATTTTAGCAATAATAAAGTTTTCTTGCTTAAAAACCTCTTTTTTTCTCTTTTTCCAAAATCATTGTAGTTATTTAAAGCATGAAACAAACAAAAACACGCGAACAACATCAAATCATTATTATATAGAAACGTCGTTTAGAAATATGGTCAAAACATTATTATATAGAAATGACGTTAAGAAATATGGTCAAAACATTATTATATAGAAATGACGTTTACAAATATGGTCAAAACATTATTATATAGAAATGACGTTAAGAAATATGGTCAAAACATTATTATATAGAAATGACGCTTAGAACTATGGTCAAAACATTATTATATAGAAATGACGCTTAGAGCTATGGTCAAAACATTATTATATAGAAATGACAACAGCCTTTGCCTTATGAAGGCACGCCATAGCAATTGTTAGACGTTTGTAATCGTAGTTATACATTTGAAGCTTGAAATGTAATTTTACAATTTATAAGAAAAAATTATAATTTCTAAGTATATTTCTAAATATAATTTTACGAATGTAAGGTCCGCAAGATAATTTCATTTGTATTTATTATTCTATTATTTGTTAGAGAATTAAGGCCTTGTGTTTCTATTTCTGGCATTTTTATGTGTTCATTCCACTTAAAGGCTGTTTGGTTTATTAAGGTCATCAGCTGTGGACAACAATTCTTCGGAATATTTGTTTCGTATCAAGAAGAGTAGTTCCATGTCCATTTTGGGGACATACGGAAATTATCATAACTCCGTAACTTAAAATGCGGATGCCACTTGTGGGACATACCGGAAATCATATATAAAATATGTCGTTAGAGTTAATATAGGAATGGTATTATGAATATATTGTTTGTAGAACAAACGGAAATTTACATATGGGATTGGTGGTATCGGCCATTTTTAATGCATTTTAAAACCACCTCTATTATCCAGCACCCGTTTTCTAATTAGAATCAAACACATAACGCACAATCCATTGACTTATGTTTGTATTACAATCCCCCACCTCCACCACCACACACACACTCTCCATCACTCGCTTTCTGATTATTATCTAAGCACTAATCACTACTATCCTATGAAAATGGGAAGAATATTTAAAGAAACACTTTACACTTACATACAAACATACTATCACACAAAGATTGTGGTGTTTATAGATATACTATATTCTCACACAAACATTTGTTTTACACACAGGCAGGGAAACTAGGCTCATTTGTCTTTATCTCCTCTTTCATCCAATAAGAGTTGTTTCTGATTTTTCTTGCAGCTGCTAATGCTATAGTCATGAAATTAATGAGTGTATGCATCTATGTTAGTGTTACCCTGGCAAAAAATTATACTCACCCTGACCAATTTCATCATTTACTGTGTGTATGCATCTCTGTTAATGTTAAACCTGGCAACAAATGACACTCACCCTGACTTATTTCATCATTTAATGTGTGTATGCATCTATGTTAGTGCTAAACCTGGCAACAAATAATACTCACCCTGACATATTTTATCATTTAATGTGTGTATGTATCTATGTTAGCGTTAAACCTGACAACAAATTATATTCACCTTTACCTATTGCATCATTTAATGAGTGTATACTTCTATGTTAGTGTTAAACCTGACAACAAATAATACTCACCCTGGCTTATTTCATCATTTAATGTGTGCATGCATCTATGTTAGTGTTAAACCTGGCAAAAATAATACTCACCTTGACCTATTTCATCATTTAATGTGTGTATGCATCTATGTTAGTGTTAAACCTGACAACAGATGACACTCACCTTGACCTATTTAAACATTTACTAGCTTTAACTACGTTTTTGAGATTAGGTCATGATCATATGAGTGTCTGACTAAATATATTCCTTTCACACGTTTTAAAATCATGACACTTAACGAGAAGATGTATCTTGACAAGAAATATAACTCTTTTTACAAAAATAGGTCTCGGTGATCTATGTTTGATGCTCATAACGCTTTGTTTAGATTCTACGTCAAGCAAAATTCATTTATTGAATGATGTTCATGTTAGAAAAATGAAACTCAATAATCAGATGCATCTATGTTAGTGCACCCGACAAAGAAGGTTGTTGTTACTTACACTATACGTTTTACTAATATAGTTTAAGAATTTGCGCTCAGCTCGTGGTCACAGATTTATCCATGATATATACAATACACCCTAGCCTTCACAGAATGTCCCTTAGACCAGTGCAGTTGAAATTATGAATACGTCTATTATTTATTCAATTGTAAACTTTATTAATTACTAGGGTACTATCAACGAGTCAATTGTGTACGGTACACTTGAATGAACATGCTTTAAAATGGTGGACCTATCTCATTTGAGGCGTTCAGCTAAAGGGACAAAACATACTCAAGACATATAATGCTCACCCAGTAATATCTGGCATCTCGGGATGAATGATGATATCTTTTACCGAGAATGATAAGAAAAGAAACAAAAGTATGATCTAGCCAGTATATCACATCTCTTTGCATGTCACAGAAAAGAATGCCGTTTTAATCGCTTTATGTATTGAACGACATTCCGCAGGAACGAATATTTCATACGTCTAAATCATTTTTTTAAAAATTGTTTTCCGCCTAAAATTTAATCTTTACAAAGGGTGCTGGAGCCCCCTTAAGACTTTGCAGAAACAATATGTCCACTCTTAGATTGCAATCTGCGTAACTGAGTAGACTTTTATCATTACGAACAACGAGAGGTGTTATGTTTATATAACTTTATTAATTGTTAAAAGACTGCTTTATTGCGTAAATCTTTCTTTTATTTATCTCTTTTTATTTATTAGAGGAAGTGTTATGCATATTTAATGTAATGTTTACTTTATGTTATCTCATTACGTGTTTTGTAATTGTTTGTTGGTTTGAATTGTGTGTCATTTCATTACATGTTATTGTAATGTAACATTGTTTGCTGAACTTGACCTTCTCCAAAATTGAGTTCATTTCTGCTCGACCTGATTGACTTTTTAATGTCATGTAAGTAATCAACTAAAATAACTTCATTATACTCTGTGTGTATAAACTTTTTAACCAAACTATTATTCAGGTAAGCAAGAAGTGGTAAGGGAAATATGTTGATCTGGGTCAGGGTTTTGGAGGTTCCCGTGTGAATTTAACAGGTTATTTTATTGTACGTAAAAACAAGACTCATTAAGATGATTTTAGAAACTTCTTTTCCATTAGGTAATGCTTGTTTTTAGAAAATGATAATGTAATCTGAAGTCAAGCAAAGAACTATATTATTTTGTGACTGTAAGAATTTTACCAGTCGTTCTTTAACACCTATCACTTCAGATTTTATCATGTTGTGACCAGTTTGGGTTGAATTGTATTTTCATCAAATTAGTGAATTCAAGTGATTATTTTCTCTGGAAATATAAACGTGCTCTGACAAACTTCTTGGGCAAAGACATCCAATTATAATTAATACTGAATTCAAACCTGGAATTATAGTTATGTGATTCAACAAAAGACAGACACTTGACACATCAATATTTCGTAGGCTATAACAGACACGTCATCGCCTTTAATTTTGGATCTGATCTGAACTTGAGCTGAGTTTTATTTAGGATTTTTGTATGTCTAGAACTTGTGTGTTTTAATTCTGGGATTACAATTTGGATTTAATTGGTAGTACCGTACTTTTTTCTTCTCATTTTTCATTTTGTATTCTAGGTAAGTAAACTATTTATTAAATTTTACAAATCTTTTCTGCACTCTTTCCTGTTACTTACATTTAAATAAATATTTCAGAAAACTTTTGTATTTGAAATTTAAAATCCCCTAGTTTCTGAATTATATCATCCCATGTAAAACTTCACATTTTAAAACTCTTTGGTGAAATAAATAAGCTTTTTATAATATTATCTAAATTGAAGATCTTCATTTCAAATCCTACCCATTAGCAGTTAGACTATTTGGAAAAAGATGAATTGTTTCAGCTTGCTAGAAAATATGATCTCTCGGATGCAAGATATTCTTTAACAAAAAAAGAAAGAAATAATAGTTTGGTCCAATATTTCGTGGAAAAGGATGTTTTGGATAAAATTGTTTTGGCGTTGATGAGTAAGTCTAAATCAGACTTTAACATAAAAGTAGAGAATTAAAATTAAAATATAAAATGGAACTAGAATTAAAAATCATGAAGTTCAGAAAGAGGAGAACCAAATGACATTGAGAGAGAGAGAGATAGAGAGAGAGACAGACAGAGAGAGAAAGAGAGAATTCAGGGATACCACTTTAGATTAAGAACAATTGGAGCTGATAAGTGGAACAAATAAGCCTCATTCATACATTACATTCAAATAACGTTTTAATGTAATTAAGAATATTAGGCTAGTACCCCCTTTAAGAGATTACAAAGTAGACAAATATTTTCCACATTTTGAAATAATTGTCGAAAATTGCACATGGCTAAGTGAGCACTGGACTATGTTACTTATGGAGTGCACATTTTGGCAAAGCTCGAATATATGCATCTCGTTCAGTACAGCTGAGTGCTGACTATAATCTGGTTAACGGGTGCGTCTTAATTGGGTTGTAAGTTAGTCACTGAGGCTTACAAGCAAGCATAAGTGATTAAAATAATGAAAACTAAGAAAAATCTTATTGTTTGAAGCCCATAGTCGCATTAAGACTTATCTTGTTGAGCGTAAGGTAGAAACTTTGGAAAATGCAGCTCGTACTACCAACGAGTATTCCTAAGCTAACAAAGTTCCTTTTGTAAGCAAGTCTTCCGCTCAGCGGTCTTCTGGTACGAAAGCATTTCCGCCCAGGACACGCTCTTTTAAATTTCAAACTGGCATAGCATTTGTAAAACAAGTTTCTGATAAAAATGATCAGAACTCCTTTATCGCTCTATGTGTACCTATTGCAAGAAAAAAAACGCGTTATTTCTGATTGCTACAAATTAAGAAAACGATGAGCATGATCAAAGACAAGACCTATTCTAAATGTTCTTATTTCTAATAGGTCAAGGTCATGATGATGTATTGAAAAAAATATATATTTTGGGTCTAAGAAACCCCACTCTTATTTTAAAATGGAGAATTAATAACTATTCATGTCAGATGGTTCTATATCACTCATGGGTGATTCAGGCAATCCCATCATTTGTACAATTGTAAGCGACACGTGCAATTTTCTGAGTATTTTATAATCAAGTAATTTACTCTTTCAGAGAAGTCTTCTGATGATGATAGCGTTTATATTCAGGGAGTAGAGTGCGGCTTTGTTAATGTTCCTCTCCATTGTGAAAATTTGTCATCATGCAATGTCTCAGGACCCGTGACAGTCGGAATAGTAATTGCCTTACTCATTGAAGGCAGTCATGTATTATTAGGCAATGACCTAGCTGGAGATTGATAATTAAGTTATCCCAAAGAGTGTTTTACCGTGCTTGTGTAACATTTCTACGACATTTTGTGAGACAATGAAAAGTTAACCTAATAGATTCTAATTTCAAGCTATCTCTTAATTTCCTGTGCCAATCAATTTTGAGTATGGCTGGATAATATCGGTAATTCTGTTCAAATGTGTCCTTATATGCTGTACCCCAAGGCAAATGTTTGAGCAAGAAAACCAAATTGCATTTGAATGAAAAATGTCAGGACTCTTTTAACAAGTTAAAAGCTATAGCTAAGAGCGCACTAGTTCTTACAACTGCAAATTTCAGCCAATCATTTAAACTGTTGAGGCAAGTGATATTGAGGTTTGAGCAGTATTGTTTCAAGAATAAAACAATGGTATTGATCATCCAGTGGCATATTTTTCTAAGAAATTCAATACACACAAGAGAACTTGTTTATTTTCTTGATATTGGCAATACAACATTTTGAGTTTTACGTTATTTCAGCTCCTTTTTCTGATTATTGCATTTAGTGATGACAACCTCCTTACTGTCATCGATACGATGAAAAACAAAAATCAGAAAATAATTTAGGTCAAGGTTTTTGTTACAAGAATATAATATGGAAATAAGGCACATTGAGAGAAAGAACAATTTATTAGCAGATGCACTTTTTCGTGTATAGAAATATATTATTTCATGTATACTTTGTGTCATTCATAATATTTCATCTTACCACATGTGTATTTTAGTAATTGTAAAATGAAAGCTTTATTGCATAAATCTTTCTTTTTCTTAATGATTTGAAGTATTATATATACATACATATATATATATATATATATATATATATATATATATATATATATATATCTATATATATATATATATATATATATATATATATATATGTGTGTGTGTGTGTGTGTGTGTGTGTGTGTGTGTGTGTGTATGTAATTTAATTGTTTGTCTTTCAGTTTTAGGTTTTTTTTCTTCATTTTATTACAGGTTATTGTAATGTAAATTGGTTTGTTACACTTGAGCTTGTCCAAATTGAGTTCATTTCCGCTTGAACTGAATGACATTTTTTCTTTGTTTTATTTCATTTATGTAAGGACAACGAAAACTAGCTTCGTTATACTCTATGTGTTTGAGCTTTGAGCTTATGAACGAAACAACGTGATAATTATATTCATGAGGGTCAATATTTTGGAGATCTCCATGTGAATTTTAAAGGTTATGGTGCTGTAAGTAAGCAATTCTCATTAACATTATTCTAAAAATGTTTTTTCTGAATTAGGTTATGGATTATTTTACAAAATGCTAATATGACATGAGGCCAAGCAGAGGGCTATATTATCTTATGACTGTAAATAATTCATCAGCTGTGTTTTAACATCTATCACCTTTGGTTTAATTATGTTCTGACTAGCTTGGGTTGAATGTTATATTTTTTAAATTATTGAATTCAAGTAACTATTTTCTCTGTAAATACAAAATTGCTCTGAAAAATTTCTCGGATAATGACCTCCGTTGGAATTTATAAAGATTTCAAACCTGGAATAATAGTTTTGTGATTCAACAAGAGACTGTTAACACATCAGTTCTTCGTAGGCTTTAACAGACACGTCATCGCCTTCAATTTTAGATCTGATCTAGACTTGAAATGAGTTTCATTCAGGATTGTTTACTACTAGAAATTGTGCTTTTATTTCTGGGAATATAATATGGATTTAATTCTCAATACGGTACATTCTTTTTCTCAGTTTTCATTTTGTATTCTAAGGAACAAAATTATTTGTTAAATTTTTCAAAGCTTGTTTTCCTCACTCGGTTTTGTTGCTTATTTAAACAGCATATACTCGTAACGGAGGCTAAACCCATAGATCAGTCTGTTCAACTTCTAGCTTCTTCTAACTTTCTTTTTTTTTGCGTTCTTCTTTTCCTCGATTTAATAGAAGAATTCAAGTTAACTCTAGCAAACGGAATACATTAATAGATTACTGATATTTCCTGCATGGGATTTCACACATGTTCGACAACGCCCCCAAAAACACCAAAACAATAGTAAATTGGTTGTAAGCATTACTTGCATAAATTTGATACATTTTATGAATACTTCATTAAAGGCATGGCTGTGAAGGGGCGTAATAAACAGTCTAGATTGTGGTATGTTGAATTGCTTCCAAATATTTTCATACTTTCAATATTTTATATTCAGGGCCTCAATTCGGAAGAGACAACTTGCAAAGCAACGGGATTCTGCGATGTGGTAAATCTAGCGTGGAGAGGTTAGAAAAAGACACCACAGAAACATTTTATTGAATGTTGCATCATGTTTCCAGTATTACAAATATTTTGAAGATGATATCGCTCTGAGGAAAAGTCTCGTTATGACGATGCAATCTGTTTATGTTTCACAGTCTGACAGAATCTTTTCTGTTTGATATCAATATTCGGGCATGATAGAAAATGGTTTTGTTCTCTTTAATTCTTATACAATTTACAATTCAGTGAATTGTTCTCTTCTTTTACGATTCAGTGCACGTGTGACTTTCTGACCAACACTATCAAGTAATACACATATAACTAACTTTAGCTGTGACGTACATCTCATGGTTATCAGCTTGGAGTTTTAATAAAACCGCAGAGAATTATAATTCTTCTAGATGTGTTGTATTTTCCCGGGTGATTTATGAGAGTCTATGAGAAGAATTAACTGCAGTATGATTGAGGAAATATGCCATGTATCTATATGTGTAGAGCTTTGTTGCACCTTGGCACCTTAGAGGCTTTTTGCTGCCGATTGAATGTACAGTTTGAAACATTTGCAACATAAATATCACACTAAATGTGAAAGATATACACTATGCTATTAATGTAGATAGGTGAAAGATATACACTACACTATTAATGTAGACAGGTAAAAGATATACACTATACTATTAATGTAGACAGGTGAAAGATATACACTATACTATTAATGTAGACAGGTAAAAGGTATACACTATACTATTAATGTAGACAGGTAAAAGATATACACTATACTATTAATATAGACAGGTGAAAGATATACTCTATACTATTAATGTAGAAAGATATACACTATACTAGTAATGTAGACAGGTTTGGAAATGTTCTGATGTAATAATTACAATATATGATAATTTCAGCTTATGCCATGCAAAAAATACAAATACATACCGCAGAGAGAATTTCTATAATTATGAAAGTGTCCTCCGATACTAACGTACATTGATGTCCTTGTTTTTAGGATATGTCAAACTGTAGCAGCGTGCAGTAGGTGACACTGTTTACTTTGAGACCTTAACTAATTGCTCTCTCTGCACGGCAGCCAAATATATGGATATAGAATCACACTATATTCAACAGAAATATAAACAAATACTTACAATCAAAAGCAAGAATGCATACATATAAGCCAAAGATCGCCGCCCAAAAGGAGACGAAAACGTACCGTAAAAGTAGTCTTTCCCTGAATTATTTATTATTGCCATCAAAGTCCACATATTTGTTATATAATGATAAAGTAAGAAAGATATCAGGATGTGTTTACGATTATAAGTCTGTTTATCGTATAGATCTCTCCACTTTTCTATAGTGCTTATTGTGTACGTGTACACAATCGTATGACGTAAGATGACAAGTTTTGGAATTTTTACAATAAAACGTTTTTGTATAAGAAACTAATGCTTATGTTTTTTTGTCCTTCTCTTCGTTTAAATGTTTTCGTTACGACTGAACCATCTGCTTCGTTTTCGCTCTTTATCTCGTATGCATACACACACCTACACACACAAACAAACACAAAGCACACACAATCGTACTCATACACGAATTAAAATATGCAAACACCATTTTCTTATTCCTGATTCGAATGCAATAATATGATGAGATGTCCTCCCTCCTACAGGACAGCTTTGCTTTAATAATGGGTTAAAATATAAACCCTCAAACTTAATTGTGAGCATTGACAGTAATACTTTGAATACATTCGTCTACGTTGTGCACCGAAATATTGGGATATATATATATATATATATATATATATATATATATATATATATATATATATATATATATATATATATATATATATATATATATACATACAGAGAGAGAGAGAGAAAGAGAGAGAGAGTTTATACCGTAAGCTACGTGCGAAGATTAGTGTTTTGTTTTTCTTCTGTAACTGAGGCAAAGTATAACTGTACCATTATGTTCCTAAGTTTAAGATTTTCTAATTTGAACTTGCAAATAAATGGCATAAACAACCAAAGCTGTATCAGAAAAAGTCTTGCAATCCACCAACCGCTGGCAAATATCACCTCGTATTATTTTCTTGATTCTGTATTATTACAATCGAATATATATATTGTGTAAATGAGCCACATGGAGGTATGTTCTGCGGATGCCACTATTGCCTTAAATAAATACGAAAAGAGGTATATATGGTAGAATTTACCTATATATAGCTGTCATAGTGTGAAATACAGTCATCTGATGCATTCATTTCGGATTTTAGTATATTTAATTTTGAGTCAATACACACTGGGCATTTTCAGAAGTTCAAAGTTGATGGAATTACATTTCTAAGTGCAGATAGAATCATATAAACTCCAATAAAGGTCTCGTAGACTGGGGCATGTAAAAGGTCGTCGCCCTACTTTTAGTATTCGGCTCAGTGTCAATGTTGGCTTCATTTATGTTAGCTTGGGGGTTTGTTTTCCCAGTATTTTATTTAATTATTACAGAAGACCCACCCTGCCTTGTTTTTGTTAGAAATTGAATTATTGATAGAGATATGCAAAGCTCAGAGCCCACAATTAAATTACTGAATACACAAAAGGTGAAATTCAAACAAACAACAATTTATTACCATTCGATAACAGAGAATCATTTCTCAAGTGACCAAGTGACGGCCTATTCTATCATCGGTCTTAGTGTGATAGATGTTCCTCCTTTCCTGTGTTTCTACTCATCTGTATTATTTATTTTCCCTTTGATTGGTACTCCAGTACCCCTTCAGTCCATCAACTACGTCCTTCGCCCTTCCACTTCCTCCACTTTCGTTCTCCTGTTCTCCTGTATTCTACCAATTGCAATGTTTCCTGCCAAATTCGAATGATGTTGGAGTAGCTTATAACTTTCCTTTATAATTCCCGCAAGATTTTTTAGCGACTACGGACGATTATATTTCAAGACAATATATATAATATTGCGATTCCAATGGTGTCCATGCCTTACTCAACTCCAAGTGGGTGTCGCTTCACCCATGGTCAACATAATAAGCAGACATCTTCCCGCCACGACAGTCTGTCAAGGGTGAAGTTACATCCTCCACTTTATGTTCCTTTGAACCCAATATAGGCAATTCATGGCACTTACCTGTGAATTGCACGCAGCCAAATAAGGCGCCAGTAACAAGTTCATATGGACATGGTATACACAACTGGAATTCCACCCGTCCTTTGATGTCATCTATTGTAACATAAGCCGTCAGGGACAGGCTATGTACACATCGGGTTCACACGTCATTGTTCGCAAGGCTAACACTCCTAACATTTATGAAGTGAAATATCTAGCCTCAGGATCTAGCAATACATGTTGCAATCTGGATATATATATATATATATATATATATATATATATATATATATATATATATATATATATATATATATATATATATATATATATATATATATATATATATATATATATAAAGTAGGTGTGTGTGTGCGTGTGCATCTTAGCATGAATCAAATAATATAACAATATATCACTTTCTTTCGCTGATGCTAGTTCATTCTTTTTTAATCCTAATATATCCAACAAGGAGAAAAGTTTCAGTGAATCTCATATTATTGCATGTCTAAATATGTTCATTCTTTTTTAATCCTAATATATCCAACAAGGAGAAAAGTTTCAGTGAATCTCATATTATTGCATGTCTAAATATGCTCACATCCAATCACAATAACTCAAATACTGAACTGATTCTATCCAGTAATGAGAAATGTTTTAGACACATGGTGGGCTTTTGAGATGAGGCACTTAGCGTACTTATTAATACAGCATTGGACAACATGAGTAAGTCGTGCTGACGATAAGTACACAATTGCCTTATCTCAATAGCCGTCGTCGTCAATAACGCCAAGACAGCATTGGCGGTTTACGGCAGAGCAAAACTTTGAAGGTAATATTGTGTCGAAAGGCAATTCGGCTTGATATCTAGCTCAGATTCACCTTGGGGTAGTTGTTCCGAGTTTATCCAATAGTTTGAATCTACCAACATTATGTTTGGTTTCAAAACATACATTGTAGGCACTTGGGCAACAACATCTCTTCGTCTATGGTTGTAAAGCAAATTACTTACTGGTACATCACTACCTTTTGCGTCTTTTATTTCAACACGATGCCTGTCTTTGACAAAGTGTCTTGTTAATTAATACGACTGTGTGCCTTGCGGTCCGTGGATTTCGTTTACGAATTGAATGATTTGCATTCATTCCGTGTCCTTGTCGATCCAATAACCCCAGGGTAAAACGGAGGCCTCAACAAAATCAATTATCTCATTATCTAATTACCTTGAGTTCTGTCATTGCAGTGGACAAACAAATGTGTACAAGAGGGCGAAAGTTCATAAAGTTTTGGTGTGGATATTAACAGGAATACGTGGACACTTGATGCAATATCAGATCAACCATGAAAACCAAGGAATATTTAGCGACATTGAGCTGAGAGGACATATTTGTTGTGGATTTTAAAATCATTTGTCATTAGCTTACTTCAAAATATTATATTTTTAAGTTTACAGCGTGGGTCAGCACCTCTTAGTGTTCTTAAATAGACACGTGGCTTCCATTTCCTAAGCATGAAATAGCAAATAATGTAATAAAAGTACAAATTTAATAAACAAAAACGTTTCAGATATATTATCTATCACGAGTCTTTTTAAACATGTTTTACATGTAGAACATGCATTCACAAACGCTGTTAATCAGGACTAATCATTCAAAAGACAAAACACCTGCTGGGTTGATATCACAAACAAGTTTTTCGACTATTCTTAGATATCCATGTGCTCTTTTAATAAAACCACCGTTATGTAAAAGTCCTTGAACATAACAAAAACTAGACGTTCTTACAATAGTAAGCGCCCTACCAGAACCGTATTAAACATACCGAGTTGCAAAATTGTATAACTGATAGATAGCTCAGAATATAACCTGATTTTGTTTACTGACATTGATTTATTATTATATGGTTTAATCATAACAATGTTAGAACACCTCGTTGTGCGTTTGTGATTCATATACTCACAGTATTTAATTTCGAGGAATTTTGTTTGGCACTTTGCTGGTAGCCTTGCTCACATTTACCGGTAGTTCCTTTAATATCATGTTTTCAAAAAATGAGGTGACAAGTACCAGTCCTTTAACATTATGTTTGTAAGAAATCAGGTGCCAAGTACCAGTTCTTTAACATTATGCTTGTAAGAAATGAGGTTTCAAGTACCAGTCCTTAAACATTATGTTTGTAAGAAATGAGGTACCGAAGTCTTATAAGTGTATTGTTAAGAAAAGACGTCAACAAAGAACATCAAAATATTAGCTAATATAGGAGCTCTGTAATTGTCTCCTATGGCAGGAATGAATTAGACTATGACATTAACATCAGCTTCATAGAAGAGAAAAAATCAGGAAAAGACAAATCCGTTCTGAACAGGAAGTGACATGGAACCCTTTCCTTTTATGTTATCCGATGTTTAACCCTAATAATCTACTCATTCGCATAGTATACAATTGATAATCATTTGAATTTTTTTTATATAAAACATCTTTTTAATTAGTTTGTTCATATTCCATTTTCAACATCTGTTGACAGAGATCGAAGACATTATTCGATTAGCTTTCAATCAGAGTTGTTTATCATATTCCCATGATAGTTCCATGTGACACTATAATCAAATACAATTAAGGTGTTTCCGTGACAGTCAAATGGAACATAACCCTATTAGATCAATATTTCATGGCATGCATGCTTGCGTGTGACATCAGCTGTGATTGGTATTGCTTTTCGCGGTGTACTCTGCCATCAATACTAATTGTGTTTAAATCAATTTACAATCCAGTTTCTGTTCCATTTATCCATACATTTACTAAGACATAGAAATATATTTTGTGAATTTTGTAAATCTGATATAAGGAATAATTATATTCTTTTCAGAACATGAAAGTATATTCTCGGTAAAATGTGGTGATATTAAAGTCAATATGCTGCACATAGTTAATGGGTATATATTTTTATAAACGTCGATGCATTTTTGAGTGTTTCTAAATCATACCATTGTAACAATGT